>OOFJ01018420.1:15564-26644 GCA_900323375.1 Benthosema glaciale | reverse complement strand
AGCCGGCGCTCAAGGTCGCACACCAGACCATCGTCAACCTGCAGGGACGCCTGGACCAGAAGGAGGACGTGCTCAAGAAGTGCCAGAACCTCCTGAGCCGAGCCAGACAGGTATGATGGCTATAGTCGTCATGCTGTCTACGTGTGTGTTATGGAAAAGGATATATTTACGATTCAAGCCATGTCCACGGGAGAAAATTCCTGTATTTTGTATATTTGCGCACTTTGTGGCGAAAGTGGCTTAGGGGTAGAGTGGCCGGTAGAACTAAATGGCCGGATCGGAATACTGTGAGGTTCCCAGTTCAAACCCGGGCTCCCCCCCAGAGTTTTTGTCGAATTGTCCTTGAGCAAGACTCTGAACCCTTAATTGCTCCCGATGAGCAGGTTGGTGCCTTGCATGGTTTATTCCTCCGCCATCGGGTGTGTGTGTGTGTGTGTGTGTGTGTGTGAGTGTGAGTGTGAGTGTGAGTGTGAGTGAGTGTGTGTGTGTGTGTGTGTGTGAGTGTGTGTGTGTGTGTGTGTGAATGTAATTAATGCATCTATGTAAAGCGCTTTGGATAGAAGCGCTATATAAATGCACCATTTACCAAGCAACAGAGAGGCAGGCCCGTACGACCTACGCTGGCCATTACATCAATCAGATGTTCACATTCTCCTGACATCACTATTTCTCCATAGACAGTGAACAAGGTCAACGATGTCGCAGGATGAAAGAGTTGTCATTTTCACATTCACAGTTTGTACTCAAGTGACATCACCGTGGTAAACCTTTTCAAGCCATCTGCACTGTTTCAGAGAGACTCGGAGGCTTAGTTGTAATGGTTAGTAATGGAACGTTAGCTAGCCAAAGTCATCACGTCCCATAAACTCGGGCAACAGATCAGTGAAATTGGTTTCTATTTAGTGTTGGTGGTTCTGTAATGTTTGTCTGGCATATAATTGGACAGCATTTTATCTAATAATAACACGCACATGAATGATTTATTAAGCAAAGGTTTTGGTCACACACACACAACCTTCCTCTGGCATTGTAATAATAATGTGTGACATGGACTGTTGATGATATGCAAGGGACAACGGGGTAAATGTAAATATAAAGGCACATTAAAATGAATATTGTGTAGAAAAGGTATGCAGGATAGACGGTATAGATTTAGTTTTTCCTTCTCTTGACACCTACCTTGTCACTGACTGGTCCTTCCAGGAACAGGAGGAGATGACCAGGAGACACGAGGAGGAGGTGAGAGCACTCCATCAGAAGCTTGACCTGCAGACGGACACCTCCCTGGACCGCTTCAAACGCACCGCACTGGTACGCCCTCGGTCTGTGTCCTACTGTTGTCTGTTTAGTCTGTGTCTTATAGTGTTGTCTGTTTAGTCTGTGTCCTAGTTGCCACCGCAGGTCGCATTTCCTACGGAAATGAGCATTTCCTACGGAAATGAGCATTTCCCGTCAGTCAGTCAGTCAGTCAGTCAGTCAGTCCGTCAGTCCGTCCGTCCGTCCGTCCGTCCGTCCGTCCGTCCGTCCGAATATGGGAATGCCCATAATGGAGATCCCTGATGTCATCAATATTGGCCAGCAACTACCTCAAACCTATAGATCTCCAATGGGAGCTGACCTGTTCTGACCCATCCGTCCTTCCTCTTCAATGTCTCCCTTTTGACTGATACCTGTCTATTCAAACCCTCCCCAAAGTTATTAGTGCAGCCGTGCCCGGCAGCCGGTGAAAACTAGAGTTCACTTCTCAACAGGCCCAAAAATATTAAGGCCCGGTCCTATGTCGGCCCTCCCTCACCAAACACTGTACACTCTGCCTGGTAAGCATAATTAAATAGTCAATCCTGGTGCATGTTGGTAAATAGTTATATAATGTATCACTGTCCATTAGGGGCAGGTGGCGCTAGTGAGCAACCTGTCATTCACAATAGGATGTGCAAGCTTTGAACTGAGCAGATCATTTCCATTTTAGAGATAATGGCCGAAACAATTTGAAATGGCCCCTTCAGACGATTTTTGATTGACAATTTTCGATTGCATTTCGGCCGTTGTCACCGGTCTATCTTTAATGAGAGGGGCTAGGAAGGTCGGACGGTTAGATACCTGAGTAAAGATCACTTTGAGCTGCATCCAGTACAGCCACTTCAACTCCTGTCTGCCTTACCGTTAGGCTGCTAGTGGCAGTTGAATTACGCTGAAAATTGGACTCTGCCTAGCCCGTGCCGAACCCGTTATAAAAGAATAAATGCCACGTTCGAGGGGTAGATGGGAGACTTTGCGATTATGTGCACAGGGCCTATTTTCACTTTAATCCGTCCATGTGATAGGTGTGTGTGTGTGTGTGCGTGTGTGTGAGCGTGTGTGTGCGCGCACGCGTGTGCCGGCGTGCGTGCCGGCGTGCATGTGTCCACTCTCCTCCTCTGCGCTCCTCTGTGACATTTTCACACCACATATAACAACTTTTGTAATTAAGACGTTTGTTCGACTCACTGCTGTAACGCGCAACTGTTCAAAATGTCCAGGAACTGATGAAGAAGCCCGCCATCAGCGTGACGACCTCGAAGCATCTGGAACGCCTGGCCGAGATGGAGCAGACGGTGGCGGAACAGGACAGCTCGCTGTCTTCCCTCGCCGAGCGGCTGAGCGTCGCCACTGCGGAGCTGGGCCGACAGAGGGACGTCATGGCCATGCAGGAGAAAGAGCACGCCCAGGAGTGGGCAAAGTACGTGAGCCCAATGTTATTATTCACATTATTGTCATTGAAGCGAGTGTGTCTTCATATTTCTGTGGATATAATATGAGGATATAAGCAGTGTTTGTGTGGTGGCGGGATTTCTCTCAAAGAATGTCTTTAAGCATGGCTGTACTGTGATATCTTTTTCAAAAGCCTTCATTTCACATTTTAATAATCAGGATAATCTGGGATCCGACCCTGTAATGATCTGAAAAAGGGACCGTCTCTAATGCCCCTATAAGTCTCCATATGTTCCCTTTAGGTGGTGGGTGATGATCCATTGTGAGTCGCTGGCGCGCAGAATACAAGTCAGACACACATGCTGGATATGTATAGACATGCATTCTGAAGTTTATTACACACACAGAGGAATATATACAGCAGTAGACCTATGACCTTGCTAGTATGAGAACAGAATGGGCAGTGTATCATCATTGTAGTGTAGTCCAGACGGCCTCTGATACATCCTGCCATGGTCATGGCTATATCAATATGCTTATGCATGCTTATGCAGATAAATCATAACAGTCAGTATGGGTATGGGTATGGGTAGAATCTTTCTCTATGGTTCTGCCATGGAAGGGCTCCACCAAGTGCACAACCAGGCAGGGAAACACCACAAGGACCACCTTGAGGTAGGGAAGCTCCATCATTTCTCTGACGAGGCAGTCCAGGTGGTTGTTTATGTGACACACTGGATACCTGCCTTTGCTCAAGGAAGAGGAGGAATTCCTTGTAGCGGTTCCAGCGTTTGTGAGCATACTCAGGAGCCACCAACTTGAGGCACATGTCCAATGCCTGTCCAGCCACACTGGCAATCTTGCCGTCTACATCCAGATCCACCATAAAGCTCTTTAGCACTTGCTCCATCTTCATGTCAGCCTCCACCAACCGCATTACCTTATTCATGGCACTGCTGAAGCCCAGCGTAGTGTGGGTGCCACAAAAGATCTGCCCTGCTGGTGTTTCCAAGTTGTACATCTCTGCCAGCAGCTTTGAAACCCCTTTGTTGCACACTGTACTGTCAGTTATATGTGTATCTATCTAAGTTTATACACCTCCACACTGACACCTCTGACTGATGCCAGTATTTCAAACCCCATATCCACTTGCATTGCTATGTCCTCAGTGGTCTCTCCATGGATTGGTAAGATAGGCAGTGAACTGTTTCCAGATCCCTTTGACCCTCCTCTGGATGGTGCTCAAAGAAATGCAAAACACAGTGTCATGGTAGTACTTGGCATAGACCTGTTTTGCCACTTCCCGTGCTGATGTTTTGATGAATTGGATCATCTGCTGGGCGATTTCTACTGTTTGCTTGCAGTCAACCAGGAGCCAAAATGCATTGTGTAAATGTAACTTATTATATTAGAACTTTGCAATATCTGACAGGTGAACCATTGTCCCCTAAAACATTTTATTTTATTTTTGTAATGGAAAAAAGGTTAAAAAAGTGGAACATTAACATGTCCAATTTAGTTTTTTGGGTGAGGTGGGGGGTTTATTTCATGCTAGGTACCAACTCCAACTCCCAATATAAAATATCTCCCAAATGACCACTGAAATGGGCGTAATCATTTTCATTTTTTTAGGCCATTTATCCCCCCACCCTATTAAACAGGCCTAGTTAGAAAGTGACGTCAGGGAAAGTGTCCAGGACAGGTCGTTGTAGTGAGTGAGCGACACTGTGGGCACAGGCACGTGGTAACCTTTAATTTCTACAGTCTGTAGTGGTAACGGGTGGATAGTAGGCTATCAAAGTATTGGGACTGGGAGCGCAATCGAAAGACAATACTCCTGTGACCTACATTTCATTCAGGTAAGCACCGATTACTTCTGCATGTCCTGTCCTGCCGCTCCTTTACATTATCAAGCCTTCGAGACTTAACTTTTCAACTCTTTCCATAGTCTGCTCTACATTGTTTGTCCCACCCTGCAGGCGGCGTTTCGTTTCGTACATCTTAAAGTTGAATCAAAAGGAAATTATTTTGATTATAATGAACGAATTTATCAGATCGGGAAAACATCCACGCCGACAGCAACAAAGTCAACACTGCGATGCAAAATATCACTCAGTAACGTTTAATTAATCTGTAAATATAAAACAAATGACTTGTCTCAAGTCGTCTTAAAGTGCCACCGGAGGCATAGGGGCATTATTTTGTATGGATTGCGTGTGTTGAAAAGTTGAGCATATAGCTCTGTATGTGATCTTTTGTTTTCTTCTTCTTCCCTGAACCAAGATAATTACTAGTTGGAACCCTGGACTAGTGGCGGTTTTGGCTAGGAGGAGGATACTCTGTTGTTTCTGCAGAAGAATTCCTTCTGCAGAACCAAGAGGGGACATTCTACTGCTCAGTCGTTCGTTCCTCAGGCTCTGGATAATGTAGGATATTTTGCTAGAGAGAACTGAGAAATATATCCCCATTAGCTCTGGTCCATAGCTCTACTGCTTCTGTGATTCTGCCTTGCAGTAGAAAAGCAGAATCACAGAGGCAGTAGAGCTATGGACCAGAGCTATATACCGACATGTTTAAATGTGTCCATGTGTGGATGGAATGCACGCCTGATTTGAATTGGCATTTCTTGTGTCTCCTCAGTCCCTCCCTGCTCTCCGAAGTCCCAACAGAGCATTTGACAGTAATATAGTTATTAGTATTAGTATTCAGCCATCCAGTGTGTCTATCTGCCCCAGTGCACAAAAACACTCCATCATTCAAGTGCTCTTTTCTCCCCCCTAAATGGTTGTCAAGGTTCTCTAAAACGTTGATGTATGAGAATAGGCTTCTAATCATGCAGATATTTTTAAACTGTTGTAGGCTATCCCACCAGTGCCACCATCTAAATTCAGAAATGCTTTGTGTTTTAAGTGCATTTCATATACAGTCTACATTATTATATATGATGCCCAATGAAATATTATGACATGAAGAGTGTCTTTTAATTGAGCTATTAGGTTACTCTTCCAGGGCCAGGGGTGACGTGTTCTCATTCCTCTCCATCTCGACTCTTTGTAGTATCAAAACCCCTTATTGTGACCGAGTATGTCTGTGCTCTTCATGCTTGATTTGGGAATCGCAGCCGGAAAACAGTGCATTTCAGTCCTATCCCCTTGCTCATTCCCTCCCCATGCAACCTCACGTGTCCCCCTGTGCTCTCCTCATCTCTTCCCAGACTGTTCTGTTCACATGGAAAGAGTTCATTGCTCTGAGTCTGTTGGTTTGGGTACTAAACAATGTCACATTGTCCCTCCCCATAAACCACCCCCTCTTCACCTAACTACCTCCTGTAGTTTTCTTTTGTCAGGGATAACATTTCCACTCATTTTGCTTTTACCAGAGAGATTCCCTAAGCTACTTTGTGCAGTTGCACTGTTAATGTGATTCACAGATTAAAAGTGGAGAATAAGTATAGTGACCTCGGCTCAAGCAGGAGACCAGGGCGTCAAGTTGTGTGGGTATGTAGACGTGTGCAGGGCTGAAGGCATTTTGTATTGATTTCACCAGACCAGATCCTGATTGAAAGGGTGTCTGGCATGGTGAAAAGTAAAATATATAGGCCTACTTCTGTGGAAATCATTGTTACAGATTACCTGCCAGACAGGTTCAGATCAAACCCTAATTGTTTGATTGACAGGGTAAGCCATGGTGTTGTTTTTGTGCCATACAGAAATTTGCTAGGTTCTGTCTCTACTTGTCAGCAGGGGTGAAGTGCACAGACATGTAAACTGCCACTGGGAAGTATTTGCCATTTCCCTGGAAACAGCAGGATGGCGTTTTATAGCACCTTTATTACGAGCCTCTCCAAGTATTCAAAGGGGAATCTATGTTACACTTTAGTGGTGGCTTGTGTGCTGGGATATATATACACTTTAACCATAGGTTTTATTTAATCACAATTTAAACATGTACAAGCATTTTATGACAGGTGTGTTAAGCTGTTGCATCATTGGGCTTATACAGTCATTTGTAGCCTTGTGAAATGATAGCCTACCCACAGGAAATTCAAGAATGGCTAGGATGTCTAGTGCAATTTCTACAGGTACAGTAGTATTTTTGCTTTGTTGGTAATGGTTACTGTTGTAGAAAATGTAGTTTAAAAAATCTCTTATTCTGCTTTCTCTGGGCTCTGATAGGGAGTAAGTGCTTTGCGCACAATAGTGCCTGTCTAGCCCTGACAATAGGCGTTATGAATGGAAGCAAGGGAGGAAGGGGTGATAGCACTATTCGTTCAGATAAAGGGAGGGAAAATGGGCTACAGCAGGGGATATTCTTCTCACAATGAAGCATCATTTTTCCCCCATGTGCCACATCTCAAAAGACCATTAATTCCCAGGTTATATACATAAATCACTTGCATTGTTGGTCCAACAGGTGCAAAGTGGCAAGTAAACGTTTTTAGTTTACATAACTCAACCCATGAGGATTATAAATGCTTTGAGGAAGTGTGGCATTTGCTTCATTCATCTTTTCAGAGGATAAGGAAGTGGGGTAAGATTCGCCTGGGAGAAAGGGGAGAAGGGAGGGACATCGCTCTACCCCCTCTTCTTTTAGAGAGGGGGTAAACTGGGTGAGAGGTTGAGGACTGGGGGAGCTGGTGGGTTTTGGGTGGGGGTATTAAAGGACGACTTCACCACTTCAAACTATCTTCTATGTTCTATCTAACATTGGTACTCAGTACTAATGCTCATGATAAAATATAATTTTTACTCTGTCTGTGTCTCATAGGAGGGCTGTGGGCAGTTCAGAAAATATCGTTGTTAGACAGATTCATTTTTTAAAACATGATTTTTACAAAATATGATAAGAACAATGTCTTCCTTTATTATATGGTAACCTTTCAGGAATAGAAAGCATGCCGTTTCTATTAGCTTGGATTCCCCATCGATGATGTCACTGGTAGATGGGTTTCTGAACTGCCCACAGCGCTCCTATGAGACACAGACCAAGTATAAAAGAAATGTGCTATTTCAGGTATTTTCGTTCAACTAGTGGTCCATGGACCACTGCTGGTGCATGTGGTCCCTGATAACTCATAACTAGAGACATAGGAAAGTGATTTTTTTATACATCTCTGCTGTTGGGAAGAAACCACCTAACTCCAAAATATATAATATTTTTTTCAGGAAATTAAGAAAACCTTATATTGTGAGAAACTAAATGTCTGGTGACCTATGATGAGGCCTCAATGTTGTAATTTACTTTAAAGTAGGAGGTGCAAATCTCAAGAAGGGGAAGTGCCCCCAGCCTGCTTCAGTCATCATTATAAGGAAATATTGCATGTGCTCAATGTTCATACAATCAGTAAATCAGTTTAATATGGAAGGTTGGATAAAGAAAGAACAGAATTATGTAACTGTAAGAATTTCAGTGGTTCTCTTCCTTTTCTGAGCTCTAGACCACTAGCATATTTCAGGTCAATATTGACCGATAAGGGCTTGATATAATTTGTTGTGTGTACTACCACATAGTATCGTGCAACAAATTGTTAATTTCCAAGCCTTTTCAAATATGTTTTTTACTTTTTTTATTGACTTATGAAAAATGATTTAAACATTTTAATACATTTAATAAAGGTATTTTAAAATGTTTTCCCATGGACCACATGCAAACCTAATTTTACCATGGCCCACGAGTCTGCTGGTTGAGAAACAGTGGGATGCATAACAAGTGTCACAAAAAAAACATATCCCCACCCAACACAATAGTGGTCCCCACGTTGATGCTTAGACAGGGTGGTGGTCCCGACTCCCTGGTTCACAATCAGTTGAAAACCCCTGTGCTATTTTATCATGAACATGAGTGAGGACCAATTACTGTATATTAATCTTTGTTGGATCAACTTCCATGCCCCAATCAAATTATAAGTCCACTGGGGCAATTTTGGGGGTAAATGTGTGGCCCTAAAAAGTCCACTGTATTTATATCGGCTACATGAAGTCTTACGTCGTAATGTAGCACAAGCATAAATTAAACAAACATTAAAGTCCATAGACTTGGTTGGCAAATTATTTACGTCAAAAGTGCTCTAAACAAACATTACAAATCCCATAGACTTGTCTGCCACATGATGTAATCTTCCAAAGCCGTGCATTGGAGGGGCTAGCGCCCCTCAAAAATGGTGTGTGAATGAAGTAATGAACGGTGAAGGCAATTGAAGAGTTTGTTGTGATGTTGTTGGATGCCTTCCAGTTTTTCTGTTCTTTTCTTTCTCACACATTACGTCTTTTGGGGAGCGTGAACTATTAAATATCTGGCACAGAGCTATGGGGCGGACCTACAGGCTCTGAGCCATGGTGCCATCCCTCCCCCTCACCCCATCTTACCACCAACCCCACACTACTGTACACGGCTGCAACTCAAAGCCCTCTCAACCTTGTTCGTTCTCTTGTCCCATCTTTGTTGGACGACAAAGCAGTGGTACAACATGACTGAGAGTAACCTCAGCGCCTGTTTCTGTTAAGCCAATCATGGTTACTTCCTGATGCCCCCCCTTTCCCAGTTTACTGGCCAGGCCTTTTCTTTTCTCTCCCGAGTCCCCCACTCTGCCAAGCCTGTGGCCCAGGGTTGTTCAGCTGGGCATTGAAACAGAATCAGACCAGGGCTGTGTTTTACTGTAACAAAATGGGGCAGGTTATTTTATTCCTATTCCTTATGAAGCTGAGTTTT
Organism: Benthosema glaciale; assembly: GCA_900323375.1. Taxonomy (NCBI): domain Eukaryota; kingdom Metazoa; phylum Chordata; class Actinopteri; order Myctophiformes; family Myctophidae; genus Benthosema; species Benthosema glaciale. The sequence continues at coordinate 17,245 of OOFJ01018420.1, read as the reverse complement.
CTGAGTTGAGACGGTGATGAAAAGTAGAAGTGAGTGTTCAAATGATTTCCCATTGAAAATTGTGAAAATAATTTATTATTGAACCATTTTTTCTTTCTATTTTTTCATAGCAAAATGTTTCAAACAATAATTAGGTTGTACCGTGTTTGAATGCTCTTTGTGTCCGAGGACTCACTGACGCCTCCTAAGTGTTTTTTAGGATGGGCTTACTTACAATAGTCAAGGTTCATTCTTTGTACTGTATTTCCAATGCATCTTTGATTTTTGTACGACACTTTTGTGCATAGTTCTCAGCAACATTGAGCAGTGTCTTTGAAAGCACAATAATTGCCTCTCATTTCACTGGATTCCATTATCCACGTCATTCATTCATTCTTTCATTCATTCAGTCAGTCAGTCATTCAAGCATACTCACACTGTGCCCCACGCTCCCAACCCTGTCTCTCTGTCTCCCCCTCTCAGTTATGCATTTTCAAGAGTGGTTACGATCAGTTCGTGCCAACGGTGGAATTAAAGTGCCGGAATCCGAGGACATCTGGAGCCTTCTTCCCTCGTTCCCTCTGTCCTCTTTCTCCCTCTCCTCCCTGTCTCTGTCCCCGTCCTCTCTGTTAGGTATAGGGGCCCTGGCCTCAGTTACTGTATACTGGCTGGTGACACGTCCTCGGCCAATGCGTCCCCCCTGTGATCTACAAGCCCAGTCTGTGGCTGTCCAGGTGAGTGTATCATGGTTCTGATCTTGGTTCCATACCAGCCTCTTATCTTATGATCTTGCAGATCAGCTATTTCCGGTGTGCTAACCCTAACCCCAAGTATAGCTCAGGCTTTATGTGTGAGTGTAGTCATATAATTGAACTTTTTTTGTCAGGTTGGAAACCTGACTAACATTCGATGTGAAATACTTCAACACCTTGGTTGCTGATTGGCCCAATTCAGTGGCAGCAACTACCGCGGACCCCCGATCACGGACCCCCCTCCCCCGTCCACACACACGATCGCGGTCCCCCCGCAGCCATGCGGGGGGACCGCTGTTTAAAGCTCACAGCGCGGCGTGGATGCGACGCGTTGTGAGCTTGTAGATCTGCATCTGCTATGTATTTAAAACGTTTTGGCTAATATTTGCATAATGCTGGATTATATTCATATTATAGGCGATGGGCCAGCGCATCATTTGCGCCTCTTTCAACTGACACATTATTACTTGAGCGAGCAGAGCGAGCTGTGTTTTCACGACTGTTTGTTTTGTGACGATTCGGGACATGTTTTTTTTTTGTCTCAAACCTCGATTGGTTGGATTAGTTGATGATGTAATTGATCTGTAATTAATCTCTATTGGTCGAGAGTGCCCTTGTATAAATAAAACTACCTTTTATTCTCCCTTTAAAAACCTTGTTGATTTCAATGATGTCCTGATTTTCATAATATATATTACGCTTCATCTAAGTTACTCGTGCAATGCGCAAGTTGGCACTCGACAGAGTCAAGTTACTATTGTAATCAATGCTTGTTTCTTTTCTGGGGGGGCATTTGTTATAGGGAGAGCCCAGCTGTAGACGTTCTGCACTTCTTAAGGATGACGCACTGTTAGAATTTTACTATGAGGACACCAGGACTGCGTATGACATGTTCCAGAGAGGCCTGAGGATTGCTGGTGAGTTGCTGTGCTTCGGGGTGGGGGGGGGGG
>OOFJ01018420.1:0-15544 GCA_900323375.1 Benthosema glaciale | reverse complement strand
GGGGCTTTCATTTTGAGGGGCGCTAGCCCCTCCTATATACAAGTTTAATGTTTGTTTTTTCAACAATGTTTGTTTTAAAAGCGCCATTGACAATGAAGACAAATTAATGTTTGTTTTGTCGCTAACACAAACATCGTCACCCGTCGCTAACGCTAACATTATGTTGTAATGGATGTTGTAAAATGATAAGAGCGCCCCTCACTTCACACGGTTGTGATGCTTTTTTTAAAAACTAAATTACATGCATGTTGTAACCCCCAGGAAATGGCCCATGTCTAGGCTTCAGGAAGCCAGGGCAGCCCTATGAGTGGATTTCCTACACAGAGGTCTGACCGATATTCAGTATTTTGATACACAAGTATAACAAGAGGTTTTACATAACTGTTCCTCACTGACGATCCTGCTATTTCAGGTGGCTGAGCAAGCACAGGTGTTGGGTTCTGGGCTGCTGGCCAAAGGCTGCCAGCCGAATCCGGAGCAGTTTGTTGGAATATTTGCACAGAACAGGCCAGAGGTACACACCATTATGCCCATACACATTTCTTAATTTTTTTACATTTGTTACCACACACTGCGTGGTTACTTGAGTTTTAGCATATATTTTTGGTGATGGCATGTAAGGTCAGCTCTGCCTACCAGCTGCATCGCTGCTAGGCAGTTAAGATTCGAGTGCAGCTTAAATGAGTCGTATTAAGTTTTCACAGAGCATCTAAATTTCATTATTTTGTTTGCAACTTAGGAGTTCATGAACAGTCAACTACCTCTTGTTTTGCCTGTTATTTATCATTTTCGAGGGGTATAAAACACCCCGAAGGCAATGTGACAGTAATATGTAACTTCTGTGTCAGCAGAACAATCTACCCAATACAACCATTTATTGTACCACGTCCTTTTGATTTACTCAATGGTTTTGAAAAAAAGGCTTACCGGTACATTTTGTTCTGTACTATTTCAAACTCTTGATGTACACTGATACACTGTAGTGATGCTCCTGTTGACTCTGGCATGAAGCGTTTGCTATTCTCCCGTCTGCATCTGTCTGACATTGTGAAAATGAAAATGACATACAGTAGACCCAAAGAAATGAGAATTATGCTATTATTTTGACCAATAATTATTTATTATCTATATATTTTAGCAATTATTTTAGACTTTTCTTTGTTTTTTGAGTGTTTTGTTGACCTTCGGGTCAATAGTCGACATGAGCATCACTACTACTACTACACACTACACAGATATGATACAAGACAGGAGTCTAACTGTGTTACTCTGTCTCCATCTATTGGCAACAGTGGATCATTTCAGAGCTGGCCTGTTACAGCTACTCTATGGCAGTGGTGCCTCTATATGAGACACTGGGGTTGGAAGCAATGGTTCACATACTCAACCTAGGTAAGACAACCCCCTGAAAGCACCACCAATGATAATCAGTGTGCTATTTAATGTCTTTGTGCGAGAAATTAAAAGACTGCAGTGTACATCAGTGTGTACACTGATGTACACTGCAAGGTAAATACGTAAGAAACAACTATCACTGTCCACTTTTAGCGGAGATCGCCTTGGTGATCTGTGATCGGGAGGAGAAGGCTACAGCCCTTTTGGAGAACAAGGAGAAGGGGGACACTCCCACCCTGTCCTGTTTGGTGCTTTTCAACAACTTCAGTGATGCCTTACTGGACAGGGGAATGAAGTGTGGAGTGGAGATTTTGCACCTGTCACAGCTCATGGTAAGTGTGTGATACATAAGAACTCAGTTATGTAACAAACACAGAGGTTCTAGAGCTTCTATGCTCAATAGTTCTGTTCTCAGGCACGGTATGGAATTTTTCACTGACATGGTTGATGGCTGTAGTCAAGGGCAAGGTGCATGAAAGACACAAACAGTCTTTAAGATTATTTCAAGCCATTTACACTAATGCTTTAGTATAGTGTAAACCGTTACAGGATACCTCATTGGTGTCAGGAGGGAACCACGAAGACCATTGTAATAATAATTAATTTTATTTATTATGCACTTTACATTCCATGGAATCTCAAAGTGCTACAATAGAAATGCATGAAAGAGATAAAAACATCACACGATTAAGACATTGAGGGAGAACAAAACAATTAGGAACATGAGGGCATAATGTAAAAACCAGTGGGTTCAAAAGAAAGCCTTGTTAAAAAGATTTTTAGAAAGGTTTTTAGTTCTTTCTTAAAGGAGTCAATCAACTGTGGCACTCTCATGTGGACAGGGAGGGCGTTCCACAGTTCTGGGGCAACCACACAGAAGGCCCATGGTGCGAAGGTTGGCCTTGACTGAGGCAGTATGTGTTAGAGGAGCGTAGGGTGCGAGGTGAGGGTTTTAGAGAGAGTAGTTCTTTGAGGTAGGATGGGACATTTCCATTGATGGGTGAGCAGAGATATCGTGTATTGAGTCCGGAATGAGATGGGGAGCCAATGAAGTGAACGGAGGATGGGTGTGATGTGCTCTCGTTTGCGCTGTTTTGGATGTACTGGAGCTTTTGGAGGCTCTTGCTAGGGATCCTGATGAGAAGTGCGTTGCAGTAGTCCAACCTGAGACAAAGGCGTGGACGAGTTTCTCTGAATCAGCTAGCGTGAGTGTTGGGCGGAGTTTTGAGATATTTCTGAGGTGGAAAAGGGATGTTTTGCAAAGATGTCTGATGTGGGGCTCGAAATTGAGGTGACGGTCGATTTCAACTCCCAGATTGGTGACAACCGGTGAGAGGGGGAGGTCCTGTCCAGAGAAAGTGATGCTGGTTATGGGGGAGTTTTGGATCTGGTGTGGGGTGCCTATATGAATGACTTTTTTGGTTTTGGAACAGTTTAGCTGCAGGAAATTTTGTCTCATCCATGCCTTGATCTACTCCAGGCAGGTATTGTTGAGTTTTCTTTAGATCAAACTGTCTGTTAAAACAGCTAACTTTCTCTCCCCCTCTCAAGTCACAATACCAACTTTGATGAGGCAGTATTAATTTGTTTCTTTTGTTTTCTTAATTTACTGAAAATTTTACATTTTGGACAGAAGTTAGGTGGTCCCTTCCCTACAGCAGAGATATAGAAGAAATAGTGCCAGAGCTAGATTTGAGCCCTGAACATTGCGATTATGTGGACAGTTGTCAGCATTCTTTACAGGTTGACCAGGGTACTTAAAGATATCAGTTGTTGTCAGTGTAGCCAGTGTAGCCATTTGCTCAAACAGTTGATTCAAACAGTTTAATTATAACTCAAAACCTTTCTTTTCCCATCTTAGGATATGGGACAGCAGAACCTCAAAGATCCTGTGGTGAGTTTACCGCCAATCATCAGCTATGTTGCTGCATAGAAAAAGCATCCAATAAATATGTAATTACTAGTCTTTAAATACAAAGGAAACATATTTTCTCATTAGCCGTCTTGCAAAAGGCGTCTTTAGCCTTCAGTGTTTGCTGAGGATTAAACCAGAAGTGTATGAAAGCCTTTGGTCCTGTTCATAATGTTCTTTGTATTGCTGTTTACTTGCAGCCGCCCCAACCTCAGGATCTGGCTGTCGTATGCTTCACCAGTGGAACCACAGGTAGCATTTCCCCCCATAATTACGCTCCTGGCCCTCAACTCTTGAGGTCACGTGCGTTGTTAGAAAAGCGTCCATCAAACGCCTACTAACAACCGCTCATTATGGCATGGCCATAGTCTTTTCATTGCCACACAGGCCACTGCAGTAATGCCTTGTTTATTTATCCAGGGAAGCCTAAGGGAGCCATGATCACCCACGGCAACATCGCCTCCAACACCTCCTCTGTTATTAAGATCCTGGAGGTCTGTCTGCACGACATCCTCGTTCCCTAATTGAAAACAGCTTCACGGCTACGTTCAGTTCTCATTCCTCTGTCACCGTCTCTACACTACTCTCCATACGTTCTCTCTCCCTGCTGTGTAATGGCATGATTAATTTGATGTTTGATTGTCCTTGGCAACTGGGGAAGGCAATTGCCCCTGTAAAAGATTGTCTCATCTGATTGCTATTGAAATCTATATTATATCTGTGATTGTTATGTTACATTCACTTAGAAAACATTTGGTTTTCAAGTACGTGATTAAAAATGTTTTACATTTTGTTTCTTCTTTGTCCATCCTAGGGATCATTTGTGATCAAACAAGAGGATGTGTCGATCTCTTATCTCCCCCTTGCTCATATGTTTGAGAGGATGATTCAGGTAGTTTAACATCTGTCCCCTTTTTGTGATTGTCAGTGCCTGTGTATGTGTTTTAAATATAAATCAGACTTACCCGTCTTGCAGGTGTCCATGTTCTGCCACGGGGCCAGAGTAGGATTCTACCAAGGTGACATCTCTCTCCTCATGGACGACATTAAAACTCTCAAGCCCACCTTCTTTCCTGTAGTGCCTCGCTTGCTCAACCGCATCTATGACAAAGTCAGTAAAACAATATTTGCACCGATACTGCAACGTAATTATTTATGTATGTTCATGAATGTTTTTTCTTTTCTTTTCTTTAAAAAAATAAAAAATAAAAAACACTGGATTTGGAAATTGATTTTTACTTAGTGCCCAAAACATGTATTTGGCCTATGTCTTGCTGATGGTGCCATAATAGACATGTAGTCTGCAGTTAATATAACATTGAGCTTGCTTTAAGCTCAATACTACTACATTCAGTATGTTTGTGTTTATTGCCTGAGTAGATCCTCGGTTCAGTGACATCTCCGCTGCGCCGGGCTTTGCTTCACTACGCTGTACGACGGAAGCAGGCAGAGCTTAGCAGTGGGATTGTACGCAACAACAGTCTGTGGGACAAGCTGGTGTTCAACAGGATTCAGGTCAGTGTTTTAAATCTAGTTCCGACCCAAGATTCGCTTAAGAAAAACAGTTTAAGCCCGGTTTTATGCACGTGTTGAAAATAGCCGATCTACAAGGTCACAATGCACCATGGATGCAAAGTATTATGGGCTTGTAGATTTGTTATTTTGGTGCGCAACGCCGTTGTACGACAGAGTATAAATAAGGATTTGGAACCTTAAGAGAACAATCACAGTGGTCTGAATGATCCAACAGTATTAACCAGTTTGTTGTCAGACGATCCTTGTATCTAGAAAGCAAGCAAACAAACCAGGGTTTTCCTTCACAACAATTCATTAGGATGTAGGATTTTCCATCGCTACACCTAGGATGTACCGCAGGCAGGTAGAGCAATTGTAGAAAACATGCTGTGAAATGTTGTAGGACATTTACCATCGCTACAACTATATAATATCTGTACACCATTTAACCCATCTAAACCCCCCCCCCCCTTTCCAGGCCAATTTGGGAGGCAATCTGCGATTCATCCTTACAGCATCAGCGCCCATCTCCCCGACTGTGCTGTCCTTCCTCAGGGCCACTCTGGGATGTCTGATCTTTGAGGGTTACGGTCAGACTGAGTGCACCGCAGGCTGCACATTCTCTATGCCGGGAGATTGGAGCGCAGGTAAAGAAAGGGCTGATGTTTGCGTATCACCTGTGGTGAAAACGGCTCTAAAACGTGTCTATTACGGTACACAAAGTGAGAGTATTTTCGATTCCGCTAACGGTTCCAAAATGCTATAAAACTGTCTGTACCCACTTTTCTCATTGCGGTCCTTAGTATGTTTATGTATTTATGTATGTATCAGGTCACGTTGGTGCTCCCTTGCCCTGTGCGATGGTAAAACTAGTCGACATCCCCGAGATGAGCTACTACACCAAGAACGGAGAGGGAGAGGTGAGACAGTCTCTAGGGAAAGGGAAAGTAATTAACATATTGTGTGAAGTAGACCATCTGTTACCTACTAACACTGCTCCTGGCTTGTCGCGCCATTAGATCCTCATTCGTGGTCACAGTGTCTTCAGGGGCTATTTGAAGGATGAGGAAAAGACAGCCGAGGCCTTGGACAGTGACGGGTGGCTGCACAGTGGAGACGTCGGCCAGTGGCTTCCGGTGAGCTCAGTGACAAATAAGGACTATTCATGATCAATGTGGTCTACTGTACTGTAAATAATGTCTTTAAAACCTTTTTTTGTCAGAACGGGACACTGCGCATCATTGACAGGAAGAAGCACATCTTCAAGCTGTCCCAGGGAGAGTATATAGCTCCAGAGAAGATAGAGAATGTCTACATGCGCTGTGTCCCGGTACTGCAGGTGTTTGTGCATGGAGATAGTTTACAGGTACTGCAGGGATATACATAATATACGTGAATTATTAGGCTTTGTGCATAACTGTGATCTGAGTTTTTCCAAAGGTGGCATACCCAGTTCAGTTTCCCACATCATCACATGCTTGGTGTGGCCGGAAAGATATGACATGACACCTTCATAATTACATGTGTAAATCTGAAAGATATGACATGACACCTTCATAATACATGTATGTGTAAAGATATGACATGACACCTTCATAATTACATGTATGTGTAAATCTGAAGCCGTGCCGGAACCACGTATGCCAGCTTGTTTGGGAAGCCTATGACGAGTACACAGAGAGCCTATTCACATTATAAATGGCTGAATGAAAATGTCTGAAACTATTTTACTTTGTTGTATTACATGGTGCCAGTCCCATCTAATCGGCATCGCTGTGCCCGACCCAGAGGTATTCACTGAGTGGGCTAAGGAGAGAGGATTTGTGGGATCATATGAAGAACTTTGTCAGAATACAGTATGTCATCATCTCTTTGTGTACCAAGTATGACAGACCTTCACAGGCGCTGTATGAATTTCTAAACTGACAGTTTGTTCTTCGAACAGGATGTAAAAAAGGCAGTATTAGAGGACATGACAGCTGTAGGGAAGGAAGCAGGGCTGAAGTCGTTTGAGCAGGTGAGTATTTGCAAATAAAGGTGTTCACACCTAGAATAAAGATAGCAATGCTGAGACATTGTCATAACGTGTTCGTCTGTAGTTACGAACTACAGACTTAGGTGCCAACATTCGTTATGATTGACATTTACTAATTCTTAACAGTAATAAGACCAAGATGCTAACGATGTTGTTCACCTCTCTTCGTTTACCTCCTTTCAGGTGAAGGACCTATACTTGCACCCAGAGATGTTTAGTGTTGCCAATGGCCTCCTCACGCCCACTTTGAAGAGCAGACGTGTTGACATCCGCAGAGTCTTCCAGGAACAGATCACAAGCATGTACAACAAGAATGTCACATAGAATTCCGCTCATAAATCCACCATCACCACAGTTGTCAGTCAATGGGACAAAAAAGTAGGGCAGAGAATAGATGAAAATACCTTTGACCTGTGCCTTAATCAAAATATACAGTTATATTTTGGGGTGTTGATATTCCCTCCTGAAAACTCATGAGTCCATCCATGCGTCTTCATTACACATTAACACTTTACATACCATGGCTACAGAGAAATAACAATGAATGGGTTCAAAACCATTTCTTTTGAGCATTATTGAAAGACTCCTAATGCACAATTATTGTAGTGCTGAGATTATTGGACAAGCTCTTAGATACGTTTCTGACACAGAGCTGCCGTGACTAATTCACAACTTTATTTCAGTTGCAACTGGTACTTAAAATTATACATATTATATAGACAGTATGTTGCATTTTGTTGACAATGTGCAAGTTCATTCCTGTTAATTACCGTAAATCTAGTTTACTTCATATGATTGATAGAACTGGATCAAATTAATTTGTAAATGGAATTCAATGGCTGAACTGTAAATATAAAGTTGCTACTTTAACTCATTTGTAAAGTGTCTCTGAACATGAATTTTAGTTACTGTGAATGATTGTGTGATTAAATTGCATCACTGCTGCCATTGAAAAACCTCATGAGTTTATTTCTGGTGAAATATTCCCTTGAACCGAGTTAAAGCAAGGTCCTAACCCTCACATGCAGGCAATCTCAATATTTATATACATTACAGCACTGGTGATTAATGTATTGAGACCGTTTATTCTATATATATTTTTACATCGTTGTACATGAAAAAGGACAATGCAAAGATAGTCTGTAGTGTAGAGAACAGTCAAATTGATCACAATCCTGGTATTTATACAAATTTAAAAAGCATGATAAAATCCACTCGTGTTAAATTAACATATTCACTCATTAAATAACATTCACAAATTAATGTTAAAAACCACTACTAACTTGGAAAAACCTCGATACATTTACTCAACTTTAAACAAACAAAATTACACAGATAAGGGCACACATTTAAAGGCATTTCCTTCAAAGAGTAAGAATAAACAAATCACCTATTTGGTGTGAAATATTCTTAAGTCCACCTAACATTAGCATCCTACTGAGACATTTGCTGATGGCAACAAGGAAGAGGAATGACCATACAATTTGGTCCTAAAGCAAGGAAAACCAAAAGCTGGCTTCTCCAGCTTGATTTTATGGCATACAGTGTGTGAAGACAGGCCTCTGTAATAATGTCTATTAAAGTATAAAGGCCACATCTTAATCGGAGAACCTGTAACAACAATAGAACAAAGGATTCTCATTGTGAATAAAATAGTTAGGCTGGGTGGGAGTGTTGGGTATGCTCCACTAGAGGGCGCAACCGCTTTGATTTTTGAGAAGTAGTGTCACAAAGTTCTCCACTGATTTTTGTTTTGTTGGGAGTCCTTTCAGCAAAATTGTAATCGACAGGCGAGTTGCTTTCAGGATATTCTACCCACAGTCAAGACAATAACGCAAGTACTTTATATACAGATGTTACAAAATGTATCCTGAATACCTCAGTAAAGGAGCTCTCATGCATCAGATACAAAGCTTAATTAGTGATAAAACCTGAGGGCTGAGTGTAGCGAATAGTACAAATGTTATAATCAACACAACAGACCAACAGACACAACACCCCAGACAGTGCCTGATTTGACATACCGAATTCTTCTGGAACTTCAGATTCGCTGCATTATCTGACCCCTGCACGGGCTGCTTTGCTGTTAACAAAGCAGACGTGATGACATTTATTTTCACCCTCACTACAGTACCTACTTTGGAAACAAACGCGTGCAGACATATTTGGAAATCAAGACGTGTTACCCTGCTAATTAGTTCTGAGAAGAACTGCTTCATTCCTGTATTGGAAAATAAATAGATATATTGGCTTATAGTGTAGTGCTGGGCTAATGGCTTAGTAAATGTGGCATGTCATTTGCTTTGCGAGAGGCTGAGCCGAACGGCAGAATGGATAGATCGGAGAAAAGTAGCAGAGCAGCACTCCGTGGGGTGTACAGTTATTGTGTGTGGGGGTAAAGGAAAAAGTTGCCAGTCTACCCAGGTTAAGGCCCAATGCTGTCCACATGAACTACACAGGAAACCGAAAGAGTGCAATCCATTCAGTGAGGCATGAAAGGGAGGAAAGTCGCGCAGTAGCGGTCCTTCCCTCGTTAATTGTTTCCTCCTCCGTCAGTCATCAGCAACGATGGACAGAGCGCGTAGCTCACTGAGCTTGGCCTCATTCTCCTTCTCTCTCTGTTCGTCCGTTAGCCCCGCCTGGTCGATCTGATCCGTTAATTCGCTGAAGATGTTGTGCATCTCGGTGAAGTACACCACCTGAGACAAGACAAGATAATAAGGGTAGTTAACACGACGAAGCAGCTGAAACAAAAAGGAAACCAGACAGGAGAATCCTTGGTTTCCCAATTGAGAATATTCCGAAAAAATGCACCTTAAGTGCACAGAGACCCGCATACGGTCTGCACTTGCAAAATTGCCAATTCAGATTATTAAAACAGTCAATGAAATAAGAAAAATACCCTCCCAATTTCATATCCAAACAATTCCAGCCAACAGTGTAACCTCAGCTTGACTTACAACAGTTTAAGGCTGCCGGTCACACACCTCTACAACCCTACTAACAAGAAGTGCTTTAGGAGGAATAGAGGGCTCCGGGACATTATCAAACAACTTGTAGCCAAAAAGAAGCATGCTTTCGGTGGGTAGTGAGTAGTGACCCTGCTTTTTCTCTTCCAATCTGAACAAGCCGTAGAGAATGTTCACTGAAAGCTTTCTTGACATATCCCACCCCTGCTTCCTCCCCTAGTTCATGAGTCAGGATCCCCAGAGAGTATGCTTTGATGATTAATAGACTTTAATCACATTACAAGACTCCACAAGAGTGGGCAGAGAATGAAAGAACTGGGAACTACAACCCCTTGAAACCCTCCAAAACCACCACCACACACCTCTATATTTATTCACGTAATCTCCCCCCCATTCTGTCCCCAATTTAGTCATTGTCAATTCCCACCATGTTCATATAAGTCCCCGTCACTGCCAGCCCCAACGGTTTGGCCCGAGTGGGGAGGGTGTAGACAACCATGTGTATTCTCTAATACGAATGTACTTATTTACCTGACACAGGCGTTTTCACAAAGAAGGCATGTGTGGAGGAACACGCCATCCCCTCTCTGTTTTGCTCCCAACAGGCACCCCGACCGGACCAACCTCGCTAGTGCAGTGACAGAGAACGCACTCCCCTGCTGGCTTCCGACCCGCAAACATAGCCAATGGTTTGCGGGTCCCGGCCAACCTGGAGGCACTGCAGACTGCAGTGTAATGCAACCCATCTCCATGTTGTTTGGCAGGTTGTTTGCATCGCCTCTACAGTGCTCTTACGGTGGTATTGGTCACTAATTTGGTAATGGGCCTGTGTTGTACTGTAAGCCGAGACAGGAGGGTGAACATCGGTAGATGCTAGCAGAAGAGATTTTTAGCAATAAGACGAATTATGAAATCAGAATAATGGCTAGTTCAAGCTGGAAACCCTTGCACCACTAATACGTTTGGCAGAATTACTGGAGAAAAGAAATCCCTAAAGGTCTCAAGCTAGACTTTTTCGACAGCTAATGGAGGCCTTTGGGTCAGTGCTTAGTCTCAAAGTCTTTTGTGTTTATACTAAAATTTGCCACCTAAACCACATGAGTGGGCCTTGAGTATTGGGTTACTGCCGTTTGTGGGGGTAAAGTGGATCTTTTTTCCCATTTCAAAAGTGGCTTGTTGAAAGGGCCATCGGAAATGTCCGTGCCAGTGACGATAATGTACACCAGATCAGTGTGTGTGGATGTCCCCTTTAGCATGGAGACTGTATTACAATTAATCCAGTCATCATGGGACAGCGCACAGGAAGGGCCTGTGACCACCTACTGCATGAAAAAGGAACCTTTGGGTTTATTTATATGACGTTTGTCAAGGCATTTTCACACACCACTGATTGCTTAATATTTATACAAAGAGTACTGCACTGTGACTAATATGACATTGCTAGAAACCTATCCCAATAAAATACAGACACAAATTATACACTTATACAGGAAAGAAAAGTGTAAGCAGGGAATCCATTATACCACATTGTTGAAAAAAGTGCTTCCGGAAACACATTTAAAAAATTGCTGTTTAAAGGACAAATCAAATAGCATGCAGGGGAAAAAATGAGAGAGAAAAATAAACACCCTTCAAAAATATACACTGCAGAGAATACACAAACTGAGTGTGACAGTGGGAATACTATGAAGACAAAGTCTCAATTCAGCAACATCTGTACAGGTGGACAGTTCAGGCTAGAGCAACGTGTCCCATCCACAGACACTGGATGATGGGACTCCTGGTGGAGGAGCTTGAATTAAGCCTCCTAACAAAGGCAGTCATTGTGCTTGATTCTACAGCCTCGGGGAGCTCTGCAACGCTAGCCTGGAGGAAAGGGAGTGGAGAACTACACTGAGCAGTGCACGTGTGCTGCTCGGGCCAGCGATGAGTTCCACTGGTCCACTGGCCACCCACGTGTTGCTTTGAGTGTATGCGTGTGTGTGTGTGTGTGTGTGTGTGTGTCAGATACATGAATGAATATGAAGTGGAAAATAATAGCTTAATAGTAGTAAAGGAAGGTTCTCGTGCCGATGATGCTAGACATTAATAAGGTAAGCGAGTAAGAGCTCAGTTTATGCTTTGATAGTTGACCTGAACTCGAGAGGTGGGTACGGTAATCAAATAGTTTAAGAAGGTACCCATGTATGTTCATCCCGTAATCCTATAAATTGACATAGGTCTAAGGATAATCTTGTTTCACTAATTAGGAGCATGTGCCAGTTAACTGTCACAAAAGAAGGAAATGATATGACGTGGCTGGCCTGTAGCAGGCTGGGTGCAATGGCACTGCTGCAGACGCCCAGCTGCTTTAAGGAAGCCCAGCAGCGCCAGGTTGAGAAGGGCTAGCAGGACCAGAGTGGAGCCAGACAGACGTGGCCTTGCCTTGTACGCAGTGTTGTGGGCCGTCAATGGAGGATAATTACATTAGCACTGTGTGGACAGACAGGAGGCTTAGGATAAGGCACTCCTTCACAACACACTTTCTCCAATGTTTGAGCCGTCGTCTGCAGGAGCAACAACGTGTGTGTGTGTGTGTGTGTGTGTGTGTGTGCAGTATGTGTGTGTGTGTGTGTGTGTGTGTGTGTGTCCACGTGAAGCACTAACCTGTGCCCGAATGAGTGCCTCAAAGCTGGGCTGGAAGTAATCGATGCGGCTGTGGTAGAACTTGGGCATCTCATCCAGCAGCTGCTTGTTTTTGGCCTCAAAGTCCTCCCTGACCGGTCTGAGCTCCTCTCTGGCCTGTTGGGGTGAGGAGGTGATGGAGCACAACAATGTTCACCATCACTTGTGGTTTTACACAGCATTCGCCCATATCAACAATCCAAATCATACAGTTTTATCATTATTTTTATTTATTTTGATTGCAAAGACAAACAAACTACACATTTCAACAGTGTAGTTTCTTATAGTTCATTCGAAAAACAAAAATATTTGCCAAATTCCCATGGAAAGAGACTGGAAGAAAAATAATCTGAGAAAAAGCCAGTAATCACGACCACAGTGAGGAGGAGTAGGTAATGTGGGCAGACTTGGCTGTGAGGACTCCAAGGCAGGAGATGTATGTGTGTGTGTGTATTGGTGGGTAGTCATGTAGGCATGGAGCTAGGAATTATGGGACGCACCATGGATGCACGTGTAACCCAGAGCTAGTGTGTGGATATTTATTATTGCGGGAAGAAGTTGTTGTGGATAATAACACATTGTGAATATTGCATCGTCCATCAATTAAGCGTCTTCTTCGTCGGATCCCCCCCCCCCCACCTCTCCTTTTACATATCCTGAAATGGCGTGCTGGTGTTTTGTCAGGATCATTTCTTTAAGTGCAGAGAGATTCAAAGGGCAGGGATGTACGAGGCCTCTTCAGGCTTTGTTCCCCTGACAGTGCTTTTCTCAATGTGTGTGGGTGGCTCGCCATGTGAGGATGTGTTAGAACCCAGGCAATACTGCAGCACTATGTGTGAATGTGTGTGTGCCTGTAGTGGCTTCAGTGTGCGCACTGCACAGGTGTGTGTGTGTGTGTTGTGTGTGTGCGCGCGCATATGTGCGTGCATGTCCACAATTCTCAATTACGCGCCTGTGGATCTGCAGTGATGCCTTTTTTTGAAAAAGGCAATACTTGAGAGCCTGGTAGCTTGCGTGGGTGAGGGGAGCGCACATGTACAGTATATGCATGTGCTCAACTATTTCTGTTCATATCCAGTCAGCATTTGTGTCTTGTTCACTTATTGCACTCTATTCAAAACACTGGCAACTTGAAAAGAGCGCATGACCTCTTCTCCTCTGTAGAGAACGGAGGGGAGAGTTCAAGTGGACCAACACGTGCAGTGACGCAAGACTTTAACCACTTTGCCACACTCTTTACCCCATTTTTTCAATAGAAAATCTACAAGCTTTGCAATGCACTGTAAGCTTGTAAATCAGCTATTTTCGCCTATAATGGCATAGTCAAAATTGGATCATCAGGGTAACAAAAATGTCACGCACGCACACACACAGAGGATTCTGCAGGATACAAATAAGGCTGATGTACCTGATGAAGTTTGACCATTATAGGTCCAGTCTTTTCTTTTTCTTCGTATTTCTCCACCTTGGACTGTAAGCGTTTGTAGTCCTGCAGTGCCTGCTCTCGCCGTTTCACAGCCATGTTGAGGCTGGGGAAGACACCGCTGTACCTGAGACAGACGAGCACAAACAAACTCAGGCACCTGCACATGTCTGACACAACTCAGAGAAAAACAATAGTGCACACTGTATACACACACAAAAACAAAAAAGGAAAAAAAAGGGCGTCAAAATACACCAGAGACTTTTTGGGAAGCATTGCAGTTAATGAGATCCTGAACCAACGTGTTATTCCATCTATAAAACTTTAAGACACATTCTGTATGTATCAAAGCCTAGCTTAATAAGCACCGGTATCAATTACTAAAATTCCTTATTGCAGATGCACTTTCAAACCCCAGGGGACAGCATTGCATTAAGCTGCTTCTAATCTATTATCTAATTACTGTAGTGCAAAATGGCATGAAACAATTCATTTGGTGACAATTATTATATTCCAAATGAAAATACAGTCTTTTTATGAGAATCCTCGGTCTTCGGCACTAAAAATAGGAAAACACTCGTCTGTAACTTAGCAACAGGAGTCCGAGTTTCATCCTGGGACTTGTTGCACTGGTTTTATGGCTGTTTTAAAGGCAAACTAGCAATATACTGTATAGAGTGTAGAAATGGAATAACTCGACCTCCGTGAAAACATCTCTGATCCCAAATAAATTATAAATTAATAAATATTCATCATTCATTTAGCCTCCTCTAAGCTAGAATATATTCTTAGATATTATAGCCTGATTCATACTTAGCTGTGTGCCGTTGTCGGCACCACCAACAGTGATCTTACACCATGATGTGTTGTGTGCACAGCATGCAACCAAGTGTAAATCGGGCACACAATATCTGGGGAGCGATAGTAGTTGACTGGATTGTATTGACCACATATGACATAATTGTAACGTCCTTGTTCAATTATGGCCATAGTTGTGAATTCCATCTCTTCCCCTCTGTACCCTCAGCTAGCTCCCTGTCTTTTGTAAACTTTCAAAAAAAAAAATGCAACAATTGCATTAAATGATAATTTAATATGCAAGTATGAGAAATGCCTACAGAAAAACAGGCCGAATAAACAGATAACACGATACATAAATAAAGCAAGGTGAGTAATGTGACCGCAGCATACGTAAATCGGAACCCCTGCAGACCGTGACGTCATTTCTGAGAACACTCATCCATTGCGTAACAAATAATTTCATCACCTATTTAATTGCACAACAATTGTAGTGCTTTGTGTAAAAAGTAGGCCACGGGATCGTTCACACAGGTGTCTGTTGTTAAGCATGAAATGAAAGAGGAGTTACACACTTTTCTCTCGCTCCAGTGACTCATTTAGACTATTTCATCACTTGTGTAGGCACACTATACAACCACCCTAGTTTATTACGTCTCCTTCCACCCAGGGATATATTAACGGGCTCAGTGTGTGGGCACCATTTACTTTCCTCACTGAGCCAGCCCCGGCCATTCTCAACACAACAGGTGAGGGGGAATCCGCGTGGTTGTGAAATCCAAGAGTAATCCAAGCAGTGTCTGCCTGTGTGACTAAACCAGAGGGTGGAGGGG
>OOFJ01018419.1:0-20096 GCA_900323375.1 Benthosema glaciale | reverse complement strand
ACACACACACACACACACACACACACACACACACAGTCAGGCTTGTTTCATAGAAACCAAAATGTAAAATCGTTTAAGAGTTTAACGCTCCAGCTATCTGTATTGTGCTAAAGTGGTAAACTGATTAGCTGTTACAATACATGTTCAAGGTCAAGTTGATCAAATAGCCCATTTGCAAAGAAAGAAAGAAAGAAAGAAAGAAGTAATAAATGGGATATATATAAATGCATCAAACTGTTAGAGGAGGCCAGTTTATATTTCTTGTCTCCAATTAGGCATTCACCTCAACTCAGTTAAGTCCGTAATTCAGCGAATTATTTTATTTTTATTTATTTTGTTCTAGTGTGTTATCACATAATGTTGCCAAAACACATACAACTAAAACCAAAATTGGTTTTATGCGACTTGCCTATAGGTTTTTGATAAGCTTTTCCACAGAGCAATGCTGAATCACTGGCAGCTGGTAATGTAATGTACATCCTCAGGCTCCTTGAATTAGTAATCACTAAGTTGAGGGAAGACCCCAGCTTGATCTCTCTCTGCTTTACGACGGTGCACACTGTCTCCCCTTGTGAATTGAATTCTATTAAAACGACAGCTTTAGCTCTTAGACTCGGCATGGAGTGAACATGGATACACAGCAGGAGGTTTGGAACACAGTCTCTTTCTTGTATGATCTCACCTTCCCAATGAATGGTGTCTGAATAGTATGAGGATTTGCGTACTAATAGAAGGAATTGTGTTACTTTGTATTATTGATTGTAGATGGTCCTTAGCAAGAATAACTTTTATATTTAATCAAAGACAAAATGCCCTTCAAAACAGAGTTGTCTGTTCCAACATTTGACATTGTCTATACTTTATACTTATTCAAATCATAATATCGCTACGTAACATAATACAGAATACAGTCTTACATTTTTATCCCATGGTTTTGTAACCCATTTTTTTTTTTTTTACCCGGTGCCAATATCCACACTTCTACCTGTGTATTTTGCCGCTATGTTCAATTCTATTCATTAAAGGGTACATTAATGCAGTAATGCACCATGTTGCAAACTACTGACTTTTTAACTGAGAATATTTGCCTTTAATGTGCCACAAATAGAAACAAGGGTCCTGAGCCTGCAGTATTACAAGGTTCCTGGTTAATTCACAGCACATTCCTTTGTAGACCTCCCGGGTCACTAACCTCACTTTCCTTTAAGAGAATGCAAACATTTTCTCTGAAGATGTACGAGCAGGGCTCCGTGCTCCGTGCTCAAAGATGAAATTTGCTCAACTAAAGATTGCATTGAACCGGGCTACCATGGCACCACTTTGTTCCAGTAACCCTTTTCTTGTCTCTTGAGGATGTACTTGTGAGGTTGTGCTGTGCTGTATGAAGCTGGATGTATACTTCATCATACGACCGGGCATAAATTAGGCATAAGGATCATTGGGAAGTATAATGTGTTCATCTTTGTTGAATCGTAACAGACAGCTACAGATTGTACAGTGTGGTTTAACAATGTTGATTTTAAAAGCTGCAATCATCGAAGTCGATAAAGTGATGCAATTTGACGTTCTGAACTAGCCTAAAACCACAATTTTAATGCGGCGGTGTATACTTTCCAGCTCCTAGAGAAGGCATTTGGAAATGTTCTATCCAGATGCAAATAAAATAATGTTTGAAAATGAAATCAACTATCTATCTGCTAATCACATTTGATGCCTTGGCTTGTGTGAGTATACATAACATAATGTGTTCCTTTCCTATTCTGTCCTTTTGTTTTAAATTGCTCTGCATTGGCCACAGAGCATTCACATTAAGAAATCTCAATCAACATTTTACAGTAATACAGTTTATTGCCTTCCATAAGCATATTATATGGGAATAAGTGGCCCTACTTAGACATGAAATTGAATCATGCTGTGTACTTCTTCTGCTCTGCTGGAAGTCCTTCAATGCAGATAGCCTACGGTTTTGAAAGCCTATACAGTTGGTACTGCATGCCAAAAACCAAAGTGCATTGGTATGCCTGCACAAAGTGAAAGGGCCGGCTAACAACTGCAAAAACGGACAGCAATTTGCATCCGCTATTGACATTTATGTGACTGCAACATAAAGGCATTCCATACACAAAATACAAAACACAGCATTATATACTTAAATAAAGGATATACTTAATTGTTTGAGTTCTGTCTAATAGAGCCATACTGACATACGTCAATAGAGACATAGCCTACATCAATGGAGTGTATTTCTCAAAATGTAAAATTACACACTGTTTTTGTGAGCCAGTGGCTCACATTTTGAAGATATTTTGCACTTGCTGATGATGATGGTGGTGGTGTTGGTGGTGATAGGAGTACAACTAATTGGGCTCAATTTGAGCCACTATAGAGCAGCATGGAGAGATTAGATTTAGGCCTAGTCCTGGTGAATGTGTACTG
Organism: Benthosema glaciale; assembly: GCA_900323375.1. Lineage (NCBI taxonomy): Eukaryota > Metazoa > Chordata > Actinopteri > Myctophiformes > Myctophidae > Benthosema > Benthosema glaciale. Next base: position 17,660 of record OOFJ01018419.1, on the reverse strand, counting down.
TACTGTATATCTTTGAAGATGGCAAGACCCCACTGAATCACTTCTGCCTCTTTGAACCTCGTAGCTGTGTAGTTTTCTTGCCTCCGTGGGCTCAGCACACGACCGACCCAGCTCCCCTTTTAAATGCATAAATAGGCTTTTCTTAACTCACTTGCCACGCTCGACTCAAGCTTAAGGGCAAAATGAACCAGGAATGTTGCCTTTTAATGGTTAATAACAAGAGATGGTACTGAATTTATTTCTGTATACATTTCAGTCACCATGGGGACATTTTCAGAGCACAATAAAAAGAAAATCATAACCACACAAAACGTGTCACCTACAATGCAAGTCACCTCCGATGAAAGTCACCTACGATGCAAGTCACCTATCAAAGCTTACTGAGGATAATGTCCTTCCACACAGGGCAACCCATCACTAATGGTGTTCAGAAAAACTCCCCTCTCTATTTTCTTCCCGGGCTTTATGCCATTGATCTAAAATCCAGCATACATAAGCATATCTAAACAAACTTTTTTTCCCCCATCTTTTTTTACGCTCCGGAGATGATGAGATGTGAATACAATATATAATATGAACACTATATGTTCTGAGTTTGAACTGTAGAAACCAGCAACTCAGGATGAATTGCCCTGACAAAAGCCATTTAGACGCTTTGATCAGAAATAGTGGGTTTGTGTTTATTTAGATGCTGATGTTGTATTTTGCCTACAGTAATTGTTTGTTTAAAATGCCTCTTTTGCATGATTTGACACTTGAATGCATTATTAATAGGCATATCCCTGTGCCAAAAGAAAATCTAACAACCTTTGCCATTTTCCACTGCTATGTATCCTCCTAAATATTTTATACCATAAGCAGAATATATTATTATTATTATGCAGAATGTTAGTCATGTATTGCATCTACTTAGGCCCTATTTCAAAAATAGTGAAAATGGCAGGTCTACAAGCATGGAATGGGTAAAGTAGTTTGTAGAACCCACATGTTATAGTTTTAGATCAAACCAGAGCGCAACACCAAACCAATCAGACCTATAGGCTACAGTAAAATCATCAGAGGTAATTTTACTCTGAAGAGGGGTTACCTTAACTATAAGGATTTTACCATGTACACTTGCGAAAGGCATGTCGCCATTCACTGGTCCCGCTATGGGGGAGTGGCAGTTGTGTGTTTTTTTTTTTTTCTTTTATAATGAAGTTTGCATTCTCTGGTTCCCATTAAATCCATTCCTGGGGACAGACTTCAACTTGTGACCCCTCTATTAGCCCTCCTGCACCCGGCCTGGTGATTAGAGGAACATTAGGAAATTAAAGGCAAATTGCATTACGAGAGAAACAGATGGAGGTGCCACTGAGGGCCCAACATGCAAGACATGGAAACCTGCTGACGTTCAGACTTTCCGGCCTTCCATCGGCCGCCTGTGTGATGCTAAATGTCACCCCCAGGTTGTAATTTGTCACGTGGCACATGTTGGTACAGGCCAAGGCCAATTAGTGGTGATAGAATGTATTTTCATCTTGAATTTTGATTAGCTCTATGGAAGTTAATTCATTTTTTTTTTATTTTAGTTCAGCCCACAAACGGCCAAACGGTTGTGGAATGTTGAGAAACACTTCGGAACTGTGCAATACTTCGAGAAAAATATTATTTTCACACACTTCAGCTGGTATTGGAACACACAAAATTATGGTGTTCATTTTCAAGTGCTAAAGATATACATGTATTGATACAACAGAGTGCATAATACAGTAGATGACAAAATGTTACGGAAAGTCAAATAATCTTCATCAAATACAGTATATCATGGAGATACAGTATATGCACTGGTCCACCCAGTAGCCAGTATGCATTTTCATTACCATTATGCTGACTATCTTACAGAAAAATAGAGAGCACTATACATAAAGCAGTATAGCTTATAAAACCTCCCCATCAGAATAAAACCCACTGGACCTCCTCCAGTTTTACTCTCACACTGTGTGTATCAAATTAATTTTATTCATCCCACACAAAAAAACTCCCTGCGTTCTCTTATGCACAATCCATGTGGGAGGCATATAGTTGTATTTCTAATATTACTGAACATAAAATACTGAATCGCCATATGAGGTAATGTAGGGTTGCTGTGGACAGACTGGTCGTTGAGGAGGCATTTCACAGTGACTGTGCAGAGTAAAGGCAGAGATGACATTTAGGCCATTACGGAAATGCTGTCCGAAGCAGAATGACAATTTAACATATATATAGTTTCTTATCTGGTGGACTAAATGTTGAGAGTGGATTATTTTACCTGAGTTATGATCATTTCAGGAATAAAAGCTGCTGCATGTCCGGAAAACATAATTCTTTCTTTTATGATGTCCATGTCCATATTTTGAATGCTGGTCGCTCCAATAAAGATATGGTTCATCATTACACATCTTCTAACAACACGTGCATGGTAGTGTTGTAACAGCTGGTTATAACCGGACGATTCAGGGGAAATGTGTGTGCAATAACCGCAATACAGCCATACAGCGGTTGTGAAAGGCATACCGCGATACCGAGTTCATAACCGCCATTATTATTATTATTTTTGAGTTCTGCAGCCACTCCAAGGATCAGCAATGTATGTCCCTTTGTATCTCTGTATGTTTAGAGTACCAACAGGTGGAAAAAGTGGTGCTGTTGAGCTTCACACTGTGCACAGGTGCATGATGGGAAGCTGAGTTTTTAGTCTAACATCAATATTTCTTGTGTGTAACAACAGCACAGAGCAGAGTGCAGTACAGACTATGGTGTAGCACATCCAAGGTGCATGATGAGAGTCAGTACAGTACAGTAGCCTACAGACTACATATCGGTAGTCAGACAGCCAATAGTCCGACAACCAATTTTCCGACAACCAATAGTCCGAAAACCAATAGTCCGACAGGCAATTTTCCGACAGCCAATAGTCCGACAGCCAATAGCCCTACATAGCCAATAGTCCAACAACCGATTGTCTGACAACCAATAGTACGACAACCCAACAGCACCACTCAGTTCAGACAGGTCTGATTTTTATTTAAATGTAGTGTACTGACTCACCTGCCAGTGAGAAGCCCCCACCGGGAGGAAATAGAGCCTTCCTCCCACCAACACTGCTGACAGGTGCCGCCCCAGCCCGTAGGGATACTTGTAGTGACAAATATAACCACCCCCCTCACCCGCCTTCCCTCCCCCGAGCACGGACCAATTGTGTTTGTAGACGATCGACAAAGCCGGATTCACCACAGTGGGAACAACCCGAATCGTTCACCTCTGTTATTCATCAATTATTCTCTAAATGTTATTAATAACAGAATAAGAAGTTGCTCTTCTCCTCCAACTCACAAGGGCACTTAAACATAGTCTTATACTTGTAGAGTTGTTTTGTTATTTTTCACAGGGAACTAATAAATATGCATGTTTTGCACTCCCACTCCTGGGAGATGCTTAGCATCTATAGATATTGCAGTTGTGCGCTGCGTTGGTGTGTTGCCAGGTGTGACAGTTTACTTGCTGGAAGAATGTCAGGCATCTCTCTTGCCAAATGTTGTCCTCAGTCTCTGCTCTACAAATCCTCATTGAGCCGCCACCTCTTCCCAGGCGCAGATCTGACATAAGTGCACCACCAAGGTGACATTTGTAAGCAAAAGCTGACGATTAATTAACTCCACACACTTCAGTTGCTTACTTATTTATAATTTGTGGCAGCCTGTGTTTCCTTAGTGACTGTGAATGTATTATTTAACGCTGTATGACATTTTATTTTCCGTTCTTAGATACGGGAGAGTGTCCTGGATCACTTTTCACAGCTATACTAACAGGAGCTCGACCTTTCTTACGTGGCAGCCAAAGACAGGGATGGGAAATTACAACGCATGCCCACCTTGGTGTAGATACTGTAGAATGTTTAGGTGTTTTATTTACTGTAGATTCCCATTAGCTGCTGTTATGACAGTGGCTGTAGCTATAGCTACCTGTAACACATCCACACATCCAGTGAGTGGAGCCTCAACTGAGACAAGACCATAATTTAATATTATTTACTGTACGGCTGCTTCCCCCCAAAAAAAAAATCACATAAATTGATGCAGTGTAACGAGGCCATGTGGAAACCAGAATTGGCATCCCACTATGGCAGAATGTACCCATATCTATAATCTCATATTCTTTGCACGTTGCAAAGGGAGAGATACACTTTCTATTATTCACGTTTTCTCTGAACCTTCCAATCCCATTGTGCCACTTTGATCTGCCATCACACTTGTACCAGTTCCCACATTTTGTTTCCCTATCTATCACACACTGTCCATATACTCTACTAAAAACAAATGGTGCTATATTGCAACAAAATCGGTTCTTTGCTCGTAGTCATAGGGGAACCATTTTTTGGTGCTGTATAGCACCAAAAAAAGGTGCTTCAGTGGTTCTTCAGTGGTTCTATGCGGTAATGTTGTGGTGCTATATAGCACCTCAGTGGTTCTTCAGTGGTTCTATGCGGTAATGTTGTGGTGCTATATCTATATAGCACCTCAGTGGTTCTTCAGTCGTTCCAGAACCGCTGAGGTGCTATATAGCACCACTGAAGAACCACTGAAGCACCGTTTCTTGGTGCTATATAGCACCAAAAAATGGTTCCCTACAAGCAAAGAACCGATTATGGTGCTATATAGCACCGTTTGTTTTTAGAGTGATGTGGTATTGCAACATGGATAAGTACTAAGAGAAGGTACTGGAGTATATGACGGTACTTGCTGATAGTGTCTGTCCACTTTTGGGTACATGGCTCCAAATCAGGCAGGTACACATGCGCACACTCACTCATGGCAGTATAGGATGCTTCAAATTTGATTGTTGTGTTAACAGGATTGGAGCGAGGTTGCGGACTGCACAGACCCATGGTAATCACCACACAGGGAATGAGATATGACTTGGAGTAAATCAAGCTGAAAAGACCCTCCTTTCCCCCTTACATGCCCCATCAGTGACTTCAAGCCGTTTTATTGGGTTTTAAAACACACCACAGGCCTGTGTTTACTGCTCTCTGTCCCTGTATCACTCTCTCTCTCTCTCTCTCTCTCTTTATCAACCTCCTTTTCTTCTGCATGGGTGAGGTGATACCAGCCCCATTCAGGTCAGTGTTGGGCAGGAATTTATTTTTGTCCACAGGCATCTTCCTCCAAATATTTGCAATGCACGTCCTATTGTACACATTGCAGTGGCGGTATGTCGCTGAGAACCATCTAATAGCCAATTTCATGCAAGAATGATGAAGACAAAAAGTGGAGGGTTATTAGCGGAGGGCAGAATAGTTTGGTGTCACACTTCAGGGATCTCAGATAAGGCGAGAACTGGGACGCCACACAGTTGCAGGGTTCTGAGAAAGTTCTCTGCGGTTTGTCGAACAAGTACACAAACCGACAACATGGGGAGGTGCATGTCTTTTAGATTAATAATGCGCATGCACAAAAACAGGAACTACAGCCTTGTTTGTGCTTGCACGCTCGCTCATACTAGCCGGCGTAATTGGTCAGTGAAGTTGGAAATTTCAAAGTTGTTTATCTATTGTAAGCCATGGCTGCCTTGTATGACTAGTGCAGCCTGATTTACTGTATATTTCACTGTACAATGGTGGTGTATGCATTTGAGACATTGTGACCTGGTAGAACTGCAACGGATTGCAAATAAATCCTGTAATGTGTTTGCTTGGAAACATACAAATGAAGGGAATAATGTGGGAATAAGCGCATTGATACCATTAAGCACTTACTGGTAAACATTATATACTTTGTTCTGTCTGTGTTCCCCCTGTACAACCAAATCCCTTTGCTGAAAAAATCCAATATACAATCTCACAGCACAATGGATTTTGAGATTGCGTCTCAAAATCGCAATGGATCTGATATTTTCACAGAACGTTAGCTTTTTTTCCGTTGAATGTTGACATGCCCACAATAGGGACGCTATAGGGTCCAAGTGGTAATCCCTTATTAAGATGTTGCCAATTCCCCCTGCCACTGCCAACCCCCGCTGTTGGCCTGGGGATGGTGTGAAACAAACACATCTCTACGCACATGGAGTCACCAGACGCTCCTTTTCACGTGACATTGAGGAATTTCGCTGGAAGAGCGTCACACATGCAGAGGTTAGTGGTGCTATCTTCCCCAGCTCCCCTCCAAGCTGGGGGGTAAGAGGCACTAGTGCAACACAAGGACACAGTCCCCCTGCCATCACTGTCAGTGATTCGTTGCAGGCTAGCACCCGGTCGAGCCAGAGGCACATCTGCTGCGAAATTTGTCCTGCATGGCCTCCGCTGGTGGGTGAGTGTTTTACCTATATGCCACCCAGATGCGCTACTATACTCCACGATTTGTTCCCCGGAATGCCACCCGCTCCAACTCTTTGATAGTGACAGATCTGTCTTGTATACTCGTCTCATATGAATGAGAGTGCACTTGTGTATGAAAGTGAAAGCAGAGGTGGGATGGGGAATGGTTGTCTATCTCAATTACTTCTCTGAACTGAAGACCGATTTTCTTTCATATTTTTAGATGGCAGTAACCATCATGATCAATACAATACATTGTGTGCATTAGTGGTGTAAAGCCATGCATGAGTACTTAAAGGGACAAACGAGGGACAAATCAAATTATTGTTTGATCTGTGGCAATCTATGATCAATGGTATACAGGAATAGTACATGACTTAAAAGGATCAAAGGTAGACATATTCTCTATTTCTCTGATATTGTGCATTTAGTTTATCAACCTCCTAATGTTTAACTGCCTGTCACATAATAATGTACTAGAATGGGACACTAAGTGGAGTGCATAATCTGCATATCTTCACCAGGCTATGGGTGGCCTATCCGCATTGATTGCCTCAGTCTTGCCCAAATATGGTGTTCCACATGGCTACAGACAAGCATCCAAGTATACATTCATGCCATAGTCTGGAGGGGAAAATATCATAGCTGTCACTAGTGATACCAATGATAAAATATTTGTGGATTGATTTCCTAAGCCTGTTGACAGTGTGTACAAGAAATGTGACACACGCTTTTGAAACCTAATGCCATGTCACTTGATTCATTAATGTAGTTTTGACTGTAGTGTCACTATAGCAGCTGAATGCCATGGCAAACTGCAGCTGAAACTGCTGGGGGTCGTTGGCAAGGAACTTATGACCGCCATATCCAAGACCACGTCAGAATGAATGCAATATGGAGAACATGACAGCACAGTTTAAACCTTCATGCTGTTTGCGTCGGTGGTGTCGGCATTTCAAAGATAAATGTAAGTGTCAAAGAACACCGGACCTCCTGATCACCATAGCAACAAACTTGGCCGCTTCATAGTTTCCTTTACTCTTTTTGTATTACATGGTATAGCCAATCACAGCTATATGTGGTATGTACACCCCATCTTCAGTTCCAGACCCTCTGCACAGAGTTGGCTGGCTGTGATTGTGTCATATCACTGCACATGCCTCATATGAATTCTGTATGAAGCATGAATCGTATGCCACGCAGTCTGCCTGATGTGTGGATTGTATGCCTGCAGCTTCTGGATGTCCCCTCAACGAAATTGAGACTCAGAGGGGACCTTTTTGGTCGCAGCCCCTAGGATCTGGAATACAATCCCCTACTCCATTAGAACCGCCCCCTCCATTGATGTTTTTAAATCTAGGCTTAAAACACTATTTTATTCTCAAGCATTTGATTGCCCATGACTTTGTTTTATTATCATTTTTATTTTTGTCTGCTTAAAATTGTGCTTTTATTTTGTATTGCTCTGTCTGTATTGTGTTTGTTTTCCATGAAATGTTCTGTACAGCACTTTGGTACAATGGAAATTGTTTTGAAATGAGCTAAATAAATGTGATTTGATTTGATTTGATTTGATTTGATTTGATTTGATTTGATTTGATTTGATTTGATTTGATTTGATTTGATTTGATTTGATTTGATTTGCAGTCTGCATGAAGCATGAATTTGCATTAATTGGCTTTAAGTTGTTTTAAGTTGGAAATCAGTAATTTCAGTCAACTTAAGTGACACAGACATGCAACATGCAATGTAGCCCTAATGCTACTGCCACCAAATCCAGCGATGGCGCATCTACATTCACTAGTTTGCACCACCAAATGCACAGACAATAAGGAAAACAGAATAGTCTATATAATATACTATACTATACTATAACCGTTGTACAATGAAGTATATACTGTATGGCGTAGGTGGTTAAAGTGCATTAAAAGATACCATGGCAGTTGGAAGTGCTGGATTGTTGCACAGCTAGTACAGGGATATACGCTGATAAGTACTTTTACAGGAGTCAGTCAAGTCAAATCAATCTACAACATTCCATCAGTATGCTGCAATCTATAGGCCCAGAGGACATCTGTACCCCCCTCACAAGAAGGCGAACGTTGCACAGCATTTGCAGACCTCACATATAGCACTGAGGAGCAGAAGGAATATTGGAATGAAAGCAATAGTGAAATGACGTAGCAAGCTAGGACGCAAAGTAGCACTTGAGCAACTAAAAGGGAAAGAGTTGAGAATGCCGATTAGAAAACTACGGAGCAAAAGAAAGTAAGAATAAAAGGTTATCGTGAAATAGATAAACCTGAGTAGATCTTGTATCTTGGTGGGCAGCTGCACTAGACATAAAAAAAGGCAGATAGCCTATTCATCTTCAACAGAAGCAAACGCCTCTGTAGCACCCTTCATTGATTAAAAAGGGAACATTCCCTGCACTGACAATGACACGCCGCTGACGGACGCCCGAAGGTTGCAGAGGAGCTTCAGCGTTATGCTCATTATGGCACAATTTTTCTAGTCTCAGATGAGGGCTGTGGACAGTTCAGAAACCTTTCTACTAGTATGTTTGGTCATTTCAGTGTGCGTGTGTATTTGCATTAGTGAGGACCAATTATACAAAGATAGCTTGAAAAAAGGGTCTGAAGTTGGTTAAGAGGCTGTGAAATACAAATATGAAGGCAAAATTACATCAATAGTACTTAGCTACTTAGCTTACATCATAAATTGTTTATTGATATCATTCTGCATTTGGACGTTCTGTTCTTTCTTGAGAAACTCATTAATGCACAGAGCAGCCAGGGATGATTATAAATTAATCATAGTGGGTATATATCATGTTTTGTTGCAACTTAAAAAAAAAAGAAAGACTTAAAGTTGTTTGCAGTAGCTTATGTGTATTTAAAAGTGTTTCCAAAATGAAATGCTTCTGAGAATAATCAGTGATTAGTCAGTATCAACTTCAGTCCCGAGTCCCGACTCCCTTCTGAAACAGTTTTGAAAACACTGCTCAGGGGATGTACGTGGGGGCAATCGTTTTGTATATGGTAACGTTCCCATTTACTGTGAACTTCATGTTTAACTCGCTTGAGTGAGAAAACAAACTACTTGTGTGTTTGAATCGCCTCTTTTCATCGTCACCAAACAGTCCCAAAGCAGTCTGCTATCTCCATATTGCATTAACATGTTTCTGCACTGAGAGACATTCCTTTGAGGCCATCTCAAAATATGCCACTCCACAGACTGAGTGTGATGTGCACAGGGAGTAACAGCAGTCCACCGTCACCACTGAGGAGAAAATAGCAATTATGGTGGTAAAAATACAGATAGACCCACTTATCCACTCAGAGCAGCCTCTTATCCCCTCCAATCTCTCCATCGTGGAGAGCTTGACATTTTCCAGGAAAATAAACATTTTGGACATTTTCAGTAAGCCTCACTCACAGTCTGAGGCATTCCCAGAAAACAAAGAATGATGATTTACAATTTGTATTAATTGATTAATTCATCAGTTTGGACTAGCTAAACAATATTCTGATCAAAGAAGGCCATGTAGAATTATTTCATAATAATTGTGTGATCAGTGATTTTTGAAGATACTTCATATGGAGTTTTATCTTGGCAAGGTAACGGCAGCACACTTCCAGCCATCCTGTTCTCACCATATAGATTAAATTACTATTGTGGCCAAGAACAGTATGAGATGCAGCTGCTGTCCATCTGAGAGGGAGCTGACAGGATTTCACAGGATGACAGGATTTCTGTGTCCCTCTGCGACGCAGCTTGTATTTATTACTATATCCATGTCTATTCTGCCAGTAGACCCTATAGGCATTTTATTTTATTCTTGATCGTATAATACCTTTTTTTCTACTGACTGATTTAACTGTATTTAGTAGGTATATTTATCTGCTTGTTCTTCAAGAATATTCCTTTTACAGTGGAAGGAATACCACCTCTTCGGTCACCTGTATCGGCTGTCCCTCTCCATGGCAACGGGTTTGCGTGTGGCTTTGATTGGCCCTCGCCTTTCTGAGAGTTGTCATATATTCTGGCTGTGTGCCAGCTGCTCCGTTATGCCTGATGAAGGTCTGACTGTCCGAAACGTTGCATCAATACAAGTTTTGTAAGTGAAGACAGGTGTGCAGGATCCCCTTTAGCTACTACAGCGTGGACAATATAGAAATAAGAAGTGCCATCAGAGTGATTGGTGCCTCCCTGTAGTACTGTCTGTCTCTGATTCTGTGAAAGCCCAATTTCAACAATGAACAATCCCATGTCTGTTTGCCCCCCTTCGATTTCTTTTACAAATGTTTCCTCTATTTTAAAGACATTTGAAGGGTGCTAACTTAGTCTGGCCCCTTTTTTTGGACAAAAATAACAAAAATAATGAAATTTCTAGCAAAAATATTAAGTGACATCATTTTGAAGTACAGAATGACCTAAAATTAGTCATGGTGTTGTGTCAGCTTCCACAGCTAATTTATTTTTCATCTAAACATGCATTTTGTTCCTTGGGTGATACAGGTATAGGCCTACAGTCGTTGTTTGAATTTCTATTGCATTTTCTGAAAAGCTGTTTGTTTATATGTATATATGACAGTATATAGCATACTTGTTTGTCAGTCCGGATTATAGGGAGAGCTACTGTAGCCTATGCGTCATATTCGACCAAGAAAACATGAAAAGGTTTCTATAGCGTATAGCAAAAATAAATCACATTTGCATGACCATTTTCAATAGAACTGTGTGTATCTACTATCTAGGTATTAACCACTTAAGCCCTATACCGGTATATACTGGTTCCCAAACTTTTTCATGTCAGGGACCCCCAAATTGGCACTCATCAGCCCGCAGACCCATTTGAAAAGATATACAGTATGTAAGAGAAGATTCTTACGGTTCTAGCAGTGATGTCTTGGCCAAGTGATGTTTAGAACCTGTTTCATTTCAAGGACCCCCAGTTTGATAAGAATTAGGCTACGGACTTAGCCCCATGTCCGAACGCCCCACATGTTAAAAATAGCAAAAATCACTAAAACGAAAGAAAGCAGCAACTGAAAAATAACAACCTAAAACATGAACCTTGGTTGAAACAAATTATAAAGTTGTCCTTTAAACGCCTGCAAGGTGGAACTCTTCACATTATGTGCAAAAAGGAACAAGAGGACACTACTTGAACGAAACCACATTTCGTTTACTCAGTAATTTGCTGCATGGGAGAAGGATCTTTGCTCCTGGTTGATTTCCATGACATTTGCATGATTATATTATTTGCATAAGCAAGAAATACTTCAAAGATTGAAAATGCTCCAGTGGAAAAATACAGCCCACAGGCAGACGTCAGCTGCTACACGGTCCGTGCACTTTTCTGACCTTCCCCAATGATAGTCACATTAACGCTGAACAAGCTGGAGTGCCTCACCATGACGGGAATGAACACCCAGTAAGTTCAAGGATGGTAGGACACCAAACAGTGTTTTCTAGTCATTTTTGTGCATTTTCCTGTAAGGATTAGTGTCGGTCTTCAAAACTCACTTTTTATACTGATGTCGTCTCAGTCCAGATACGCATAGGACATCACATCAGCGCTCAGAACAGTCTTCATCCATATATTATGCATAAGAATACAAGAGAGCAGACAATACAGAAGGAAAAAAACACGAAAGGTATTGTTTCTTTCTTACATGCTGAGAGCTTATAGGGCTGAGGAATGAAATCAGTTAAGATGATATTGGCTTATCTTGAATGATCTATTTATAATTTACGTCCTTTCTCTCTGAAACACTTAGTACTTCTTGTTCATCTTAAACTGACACTTGATTTCCATTAAGCATGGAGACGTCATTCAGGCTTGCACTGCGGCTTTCAGATAGCAAAACCATCAGTTTTCCGACTTGTGGTTAAAAGACGTGGGTGACATCTGCCTCCCAGGACCTGTCCTCATGTGGCTTTTATCAGATGAAGAAAGCCATTTGTTTCTCTTCACTGTCAACTGTCAATTGACAGGAGAGGAGACCCCACGAGAGCCTTTCTAACAGGTGAACGCAACCCTGGTGATCCATGAAGGTTTGCAATATTGCATAATTAGCGCTTCTGTTATTGGCTGATATATGATTCTCTGGACTGAACATCAAGCTATATAGATAATTTCCATATATTATATGAAAATGATTCAAAAGAGAGAGTAATTAGTTGATTTCTGTCCGAGAACCTGGGCCTCATTCAACACTATTGAGTAGATTTTTGTTTTTCAAAATCAGGGTGCACTCAGGTGTCGCAGTGGTAAACCTGCTCACCACCGGCAAGTCTAAGGGTTCGACACCACCGCACTGCAGTGCATTTGGCTTGGCCAAGTGTCTATATTAGTCCCTGTTCAGGGGAGAGATGTAGGGTGAGGAGGGTGATATTTCTCACTGTGCGTACCCCTCCCGATGGTGGCTCCTCAATGTGAGCCTGTGAGCGTATACAACAACAGTGGCAAGCAGTGGGAGGAATTCACTGACTAAATTTCAGAGAAGAAATGGGTTAAAAAAGTTGAAAAACAAGAAAGAAGAAAATGTTCTAAATTGACTCACAAAACAGGCACAGTCGTAATTAAACTATACCGTCCCACCACTGCGAAGTCTGGGGGTTCGATTCCACTGCAGTGCTTCTGCCTTTAGAGGGGCTGTAATCTCCTGGTGGGGGCTCCCCACTGGCACGTGACAGCACACAGAAATGTGTGGGAGGAATTAATTGGCATAACGACTAAACAGAAACATGTATTAACAATAATACTGGTAATAATACTGGTAATAATACTGGTAATAATACTGGTAATAATAATAATAATAATAATAATAATAATAATAATAATAATAATAATAATAATAATAATAATAATAATAATAGATCGAACATTAATCTTTGTGGGTAGAAAGTATTCAGTACTTTATCAAATGTGGTAACGCCTATCTCTCTCGCACCAATACACGCACATTTTTATGGTATCAATTCGAACCTTTGCATACTCCACGATATGTTAATAGTGTCAGACTTTAATCATGGCCCAGTCAAGTGCTTACATTGCCGTTGCTGTCAAAACCAGCCAAAGTCTATGTGACATCAGGGAAAGGCTTGATCATTGTAGACGTGTGTAGGCGAATTAAAGAGGCTCAGTGTTTCTATGAAAGTTGATCCAACAACACTTTTGTAAGAAGGTGGCTGACTGGCTGTGGCACCAGACCCTCAAAGCCAAAAGCCGCCAGTTCAACATCATCACTCACATAATCCTTTCAAACATTCTGAGGGACATGAACCTGTCAAGTACTCTACCCTCATGGAATATGGATTACTAGCGTAGCTTGCCTAATGGAGGTGAATAGAATTCCTCCAAAATGAATCTTTTGAAAGGGTTTACTGAATCCGTATGGTCTTGACAGTGTGTAGTTGGTATAGGTTTTCATACTGATAAATTAGTTTATAAAATCAAATATAGCCATTCATTTCTTAATAAAACGTTTATTTTGCTTTAAATACATGCAGGTGCACAGTGGAAATACAGTAGTGCAGACTGCTAGGCAACTGAATACATAATATAGAACCATTGCATTGCAAACATATTATACTGTCATGTATAAAGATGGCTCGGGGAAAGGGCTAAACAGTTATTCAGGCTATTACAGGACAGCAGCTTGGCAAGTCACTTGCTTTTCCCTCCAGGAATAACAAATGTACTCCCTGCAAGGCCAAGCGGTTTAGATTAAAACTGTTCTACATCAACCGCTTCCAAACAATAGTGGCCTTGCACGGACTGCTTGCCAATAGTTATGGGAGACACTGCCATTTTGGAAAAGGCGAGTAGGCATTTTGATGTTAAGTAGCAAGTGAAAAGTGCTAGTGAGAATCATCTCTTAGTCTTAAATCCTTATACAGTATATGAAAATCTGGAAAGCCAATTTAATGGATACAATTTATCTGCAAACTTTTCATCAGGCATGCCAGCCACTGCCAACAATGTGGAGATACTGTGCAAACCTCACAAGGGGGCATCAAAACCTACAGGTCCTGGAGGAACTTGGGAGGCATATCTGTCTTAGAATTCTGGGACTTTGTGTTTGGGTGTGTGGGTTACTGGGGACCATTTCATCCCCTCAGGTGCAGGGCTGTGTAGCATCACGGCATGGGGGGAGACCTCCCAGCATGCCCTGGGGCGTGTTCAGTTTTGGTTATTGTTTCATTACCATTACCATTTCATTGAGTTGTTGTTTGGATACATATGTGTTGGGGTAGAATTCATGCGCCTATATGTTGCATTGATTTACTGTAAATAATATATATAACAGTCTGAAAGGGATATTTGCATGGAGGTCTCTCTATTGTTTTCCCACTTCCCATATTTGTAGTTGGCTTGGCGCTTGGTACATTGTGAATAGAAGTGTTGCTATCAAGGTGTTCTGTAATGACATCAGGGTGAAAGTGGTTAACGAATATGACACAGATAGAGTAAGAGTATTGGCATATAGCAATCCATTTGGTATGGGAATTACTATACATTATCTCATCAATTATTTTCATAATTTCAGAAAATCATTTTTGTTCGCACCCTACAACACATCATCGAATTGCTTGGCAAAAACACCACTGGGGAGATTTGGGGAATTCCCAGCTGGACTGTGACTTTAAATGCTGAATGTGCACCATGGTTCAGCTGGACCGCGTGCCACCCTGATTCGCCATGCCGATAAGCAGGCCCTGGGGACAGTCTCTACTAATTGGCCTGGTGGTTAGTGTTGAGGTCAGTGGTGGGGCAGGTCATCAGGTCATCAGGGAGCCCATGCTGAGCACAGTACTGTAGTTCCACACCCTGGGGGTCATTGGTTACCATTATACTCCTCCAGACATCAGGAGAGTATTGATTCAGGAGAAGGAACCATTTTCTTTTCACCACCGAGCGTTTGAGGGGACAGGCATATGAATGACATTGATGTAAAAGTAATGTTCTTGGTTATTGGCATGTCGAGGTTACGTGTCCTTCACTTCCTTACATCCCTTTTATCTTTGCCTTCGTGCAATGCCTTGATTATATCAGGAAAGTGGGATTCTTGGCCACATGGGAAGGAGGATAATCCTATAGTAGGCCTTTGTGTCTTGTTTACCAACACTGAGCATCTGCCAAGTCTAATGCAGTGTTAATTTACATGAAATAACATACAGTAAAAGCTCTCTTTCTCCTGGTGGAATATAATGACCTTCTAAAAACACAATTATTTTCAGAGCACTGTAGAAGATTAACTGTGACAATAATGTCATCGAATGCACACATTTCTGACACATGAAGAATAGAACAGATAATGCAAATTGGTTGAGTCTTTGTATTCGGGATTTTCAATTAGATATATCAGGAAAATCTCCCCTTTCTTGCGTTTTGGGAGACGGAGAGCAATGCATTCATGGCCCTCCATCTTATTCCCTAATAGCTACCAAGGGGAAATGGCCCCTGAGACTCCTATAGATCAATGAGGATAAAAACTAGTGAAATGGTTGACCAACCCAAGACATTATTGGACAGAGACCAATTCCCTTCCCATTCAATAAGTGTGTCAGTTTTTTGCCCACGGCTAATCCAGAATAGCTGAGATGACAGGAGATCCTCAACGTACTGTAGAACCAAAGGTAATGACAACCTGCCAAAGGAGCTATGAGAGCAACTACTCTTAAACCACTTCTCAAAATGGCTTTCTATGTGTTTGTTTTTCTGCCTTTATTGGAAAATGTCTACTGTTTTTATTTTTAATCCTTCATGATGTGAAGCTGTAATTACTAAGAAATAACATTGTGTAGAATATCTCTTGCATTTTATTTTTACACAGTCATGAAGAATGGTTCAACACCGAAGTCATCTTTCCAA
The DNA here is from genome assembly GCA_900323375.1 of Benthosema glaciale. Lineage (NCBI taxonomy): Eukaryota > Metazoa > Chordata > Actinopteri > Myctophiformes > Myctophidae > Benthosema > Benthosema glaciale. Next base: position 1,437 of record OOFJ01018419.1, on the reverse strand, counting down.
AGCATTCATGCTGTTTAAATGTTGAGAAATAGAGAAATAGTGTGCAGAAAAGCTTTGTAATGGTGTTACGGTAAACATGCTAATAAGACTTACTGCAGTTTTTACAGAAGGCCGGTGTCTGTGTCCTCTCCGAGACATTGCTACCTTTGTACAGCAAGAGTGCATTTGTGGTCCATTGTCAATGCAAAAGTAAGACAGATACTGTAGGTCAGAGTCCTTTGATTATTCAGGTGGGGTGATGAATCTCCTTGAGGGTTTTAATGTTCTTAGAAGGAGCTTACCAGAAAGTTTATCTTGTGTTGTTTTACCTTTGTCTGTAATACATTATGGGGAGAAGAATATCAATTCCAATGTCCTTTTCTCTTACGTATATGTTAGAGCAAAAATAACAATAAATGTTGCCTACTGTAGTCCTTGGATAAACACAAAAGTCTAGACTAGATTTACATTTAGTAATCTAATGCAGTTTCTTCTCTACTTTTCTGAGAACTGTTAGAGAGATTGGAAGCATTTTACAGTATCTGATCAGGAAAATGTATGACTTGTACTTTATCCATTCAAAATTGTATTAAATAAATGCTGCTCTGGCAAAATAATATGTGCTTTATTGTTGTGGAGTGAATTACTGCTAATAAAATGTTAATGACATTGTGTCTTTGTTCTCCTTATTAGTACTACAGCTTCAGCTTGTTCATATATTTAATTACCTTGCTGTTGGAATTACAAAAGAGTCTCATGTTTCCTTGAAATTATTTTATGACCAAGTTATTTTGTGAAGTAATCACTGTGAGAAGAAATAATATACACCAGAAATGATATGGTTTCATATCTGCCAAGCACCGCACAGCTGGGCTGCCTGCAACACCAGCCGATGGCCTCCGCACAACCAACTTTCCAGAATCATCAGACGACAGCCGCAGCACCACTGGTACACCAGCTGCATCCAACGACAGCCTCAACACTGCGAGGTCCTCAGCCACTGTGGCCTACGACATCTAACCCTGGCTCCCCCTGGGTTAGTGTTGAAGTGTCCTTGAGCAAGACTGACACACTGACAGGCCCTAACTGATGAGCAGGTTGGTGCCTTGCATAAATGGTAAATGGTGCATTTATATAGCGCCTTTATCAAAGGTGCTTTACATAGTGCATTACATTCACCCATTCACACACCGATAGCGGCGGAAACCATGCAAGGCACAACCAGCACATCAGGAGCAATTTGGGGTTCAGTCTCTTGCCCAAGGACACTTCAACATGTAGAAGGAGGAGCCGGGATTCAAAACACCAACCCATGGATGATTGGACAACCTGCTCTACCTCCTGAACCACAGGTTGCATGGTTGCATGGTTTCCTTGGTACTGAATGTGAATGTGGACACATACCTCTTGCGTCCCATGTAAAGCATATTTGGGTACTCAGAAAAGCACTATATATAT
>OOFJ01018417.1:0-11962 GCA_900323375.1 Benthosema glaciale | reverse complement strand
CTTTGGGATACAGAGGACATGATATGAATGGATGTGTCGAATCAAAATACAGCCTTGCTTTTATCTAGTTTCCCGTTAAATTACTTTTGAATAACACAGATAATTAGATAATTGTTGGCATAATAACCGCTGTCAGTCCCTTGTTTTTCCCCAGTGCTAACCATTTATCTTGCCGTGCTCCATTTTGGATAAAATTGGATTAAATTAAATTATCTGTATCTCAGAAGCATTATGTCTGCCGCATCCATTCATTATATGCTTCCTTTGGTAAGCTGCTCAAGTGAATTGTGATCGGCCTTGAATTTTTGCAATGGAGTTTAGTTACAGAGCATATGCCATGTAATGTGTGTCGATAGTGTACTGTACTGTATGTGTGCAATGATGTGAGGCACTAGGTAGGAAAGCAAATTAAGTAAGGTACTGTGTAAGCTGCTTAAGGTTTCTATATAAACAGGCATATATATTTACATATTGGACAGCCACAGTAAAAGTATGGCACATGTTTGTATACCATTTATTAGGTGTACTGTACTTTATCCTTCTGATTGTTCAGCAGTTATTGCTAGGACAGTGGTTCCCAAAGAGGGCTCCGGGGACCCCCAGGGGTTCTTGAGGGAGTTCCAGGGGGTCCCCAGCAAAGCACATCATCCTGAGGTTGCGTGAACGCATCGCTGGCGCTTTGGTATGGGAGGGTCAGATCAACATATGGAATGAATTCTGTACTGGCCATATATGGAGCGTGTCTTGAATGTACAGGGTTTGATGAGGTCATATCAACATATGGAATGTCAGAACAGGATGGACGGGTGGGGAAGGATCAACATATGGAATGTCAGGACAGCTCAGCTCCATATATTTTGTTTGTTTAATGCTGCGATGGGCTAAGTTGACAAAACTCCTACTAAAACTGACCTTGTTCTGATTTAGGCCATTGGCTGATTTTGTTGCAGTCTTGGACGATGTACCTGCATATTATTGCAGACATAAGGAGATGTACATTGTACATGGTTATTTGAAACCAAGGTAAAAAAACAACATGTTCAATGACAAAATACAAGGCAATTTTCAATCAAAAGGATCAGCACAGCTTTAATGCTAGGTCCGGTAAGCTGCAAACAATGCATCAAGAATTGTAACTCCCTCCTGCAGCATTTGCAAGCAGTTCGACGTCTTTCTTCTCCTGCCAACCGGCACAACGTTAGCTAATCTAATATACAGTAGCAATGGATCAAACGGCAACCGGACATTGCAAACGGAGTTAGTGCCAGAGGCCAAAACAGAGCAGCTGTTCGCCTATTGGCCTGAACGTGCATAGCTAACCTAACCCACTGACTGAATTGCATACAGTAAATATCCCTTAAAGTACAACATTTCAAAAAAAGCTTCAAGCTTCGGATGTCATCTGTGGAGTCATTAGCGGGTTAGGGACATAGAATAGAACTGTACCAATATACAGTTCTATCAGTAAACCTATATATTGAATTACTGAATGTACCAGTCATCTCCTTATATGAATTGTCCAATGCTGGTTGTACCATTACCAACACTGCTGCTTTATATATTATTCCCTATTTGTGCACCATAGACTTGTACATCTGTGTTGTATGGGGGATCATCTTGGTCATATAAATGTCATACCTGCCTCCAGCCATAATTAATTCCTCCATATACGGTATTCCATAACCTTTACCATTGAGACGAATATACGCTTGCCATTAAACCCAAAGTCTGGCCATGCTGGAAGTCATCCAAGACTATAACAATTATTTGGTGCAAAATAGTAAAACTGTTTGATGCCAGGGGTTTAGAGGCAATCTATTAAAGACATACTTTTCAGATTTGAAATAATGTACAGAACTGTACATAGCCTATTCCAATCCTGCAGTAGTTTTTAGCTCAGAAATGTGTTGAAATATAAGTGAAAGAAACTACATCTAAATGTTTGTAGCTGCTGTAAGGTAGACCTTGTTTAAGTAGTCAATAATTGTATGATTCATCTTGCATGTTATTTTAGGCTCATTGCATAACAGCACAATGCATTTGAGCATCAACAAAATAACTATCCAGTATCCACACAGATGTACAGTAAGCAGGATCCACCTTTGTTGATGATTAATGGCATGGAAAGAAGCCTCAATCGACTTAAGAATTTTCTTCTTTCTAATGCACAGCCTCTGCTTATTCATCTTGCTTGCTTTTTGGCACTGAAATGAAAACTCCTTGAAGTGTGCAAACTGGTGTTGTTTAGCGTTCGTTTATCAATCCAAAACTACAAATCTTCCACTGTACTGAAACCGAGCCGGGCTCCTTGTGGTGCTGCTGTAGCAGCTAGCCGATCCAACCTACATTAACTTATGCTGAGGGCTCAGGGGGACATGTTTGAAGTCTGATGCTTTCCCGCAGTATCTCATTTAATCGAAGGGCACACTCCCGGTCATCATTCTAACAATAGCTCTCTTCTTCGAGTTCTTTTTGTGGAAGTTGTCCTGGTGTTCACACATTCTAAAAGTGTTGTTCTAGTTTTAAGTCATAGTCCATGGTTGTATGGTCTTGACTGAAGACAAAACGTTTGGGACTTTCCCACAAGGGCTCCTAGAATTTGGATTAACCTGCCTGATGATGTAAGACCAACACATTCCCAAAGTGTTTTAAAAAGTCTTAAATCCCTTTTATTACTATTACACTGTATATTTTCTTTGTATTGTTTATTGTAGACCTCACCAATGAGTTTGTATTTTGAAGCACTTTGCAGCTGTTTTAAATCAGTGCTAGCTATACACATAAATAATTGTATTACTACTATTACGACTGGCAGTGGCTCAGGAGCTAGAGTGCCTATATGGGAGCCGGAAAGTTCCTTCAATGTTTTTGGATTTGCGTCAAGTGTCCTTGAGCAATTAAGGCACTCTGCTCTCAATGAGCATGTTGGTGCCTTGTATGGTTTATGCATGAATGTATAAAGCACATTGTAAAATGCTCTACATAAAAATATGCTGTACACTGTGTACAGTATTCACTCAGACCATTTACACTTACCATTTACATGATATCTACTGGTCACTTTTCAGGTTGTTGGCAGATTGCCAACATCGTCAAGGAATAAAAGGTTCTGTTCTTCAGATGAGTCTGAAATGGTAAATGGTGCATTTATATAGCGCCTTTATCCAAGGCGCTTTACGTAGATTGTGCATCACATTCACCCATTCACACACACATTCATACACCAATGGAGACGGAAACCATGCAAGGTGCCAGCACATCAGGAGCAATTTGGGGTTCAGTATCTTGCTCAAGGACACTTCGACACTAACTCTGGGGGAGCCCGGGTTCGAACTGGCAACCTTGTGGTTACCATCCAGCCACTACCCCTGAGCCACTGCTGCCGAAGAGGAGCATGAGCCCGAAATGTCATTTGTAATTGATTTTTTTCTTTAAGACTACGAGAACAACAACCATTTTCAGCTCAACATTTTATTCTTTGATTCTTGCACCTGCCTTCAAGAAGTCGGATATCGGCTACTACTCTTTGATCTCAATCCCCTCGAGGAGTATATCCTCGGTATGTCCTTACTGTCTAACATACCACTTTGACTTATTATTTAGATTTTTATTTGTACTATAATTGTTTGGGGGTTTGTACAAATGTCATCCCAATTCTTACAAAAACATGCCAGTTACCTATGTCCTATGTAATAATACAACCGTTTGCTCTGATCCTTCTGCCAGTGGTGGCAATAACTAAGCACATTTACTTATGTACTACTTAAGTACATTGTTTCTGTATCTGTAGTTTACTCGTGTATTTATTTGTTTTGGAAAGCTGGATGAGTGTGTGCGTGCGTCTATATATTTCTAACCCCTGTTGGGGTTGAGTACTTTGTCCAACACGGTCTTAGACACACACAGCCTGAGTGCACAGAGGTGACAGCTCAAACATGATTCAGTAAAGATCCCAGACGTTGTTTCATAAAAAAGCTGTTCCTAGCACAACAAAAAGGTCACTTGATAGCTAAACAATATGTCTAAAGGGCACTCCGAGGGGTGCCTGCAGGCTATCAAAATGGAACAGACAAACAAGTATAGTTATTTACTTAAACAAGCAGAGCTGATTGAATTTGTGATAGTGCTCCAGCTCTGCCCAGTAGCAAATGTCTAACTAAAGCACTAAACATGAGGTTCAGTTTAGTGAAATACTGCGAAGTAGAGATGTAGAGATCGTAGTACACCTGAAAAGATATGCTAAAAATAGTAACATGTGAAATCGTCATTCAAATGTGGTTCTGCTAACTCAGCATTGCCGTGGCTACTTTAGCTATCAGGTCACTTACAAATACTATACGTGGACAAAATGGCTCTGTCTTTGCAAGGAAGTAAGTGGAAGTAATTCATCCATAGTGGACATTTTCTTTGAAGCGCAGTGATGGAAGAAGTAGGCCTAGTCAGACTTAAAAGCAATTCCACAAAAGAAAAGGTTACTTTCCACCACTGCTTGCGGATTCATTGTGTGCTATGCAGATCCCTGTATCAGTGAAGTTCTGCAATTTGCTGTAAAAATGAAATGATGGCCCTTATGACCTAACTACTATTGTATAGCCTATCCAACGTAAAATCTGGTCATTTATCATTTTTTAAATTTTAACTGCCTCAGCATCAGCTTTTTTTTAATATCGTTAGCCACATGAACGTTGTGATCTTGTAGATCAGCAATTTTGTGTGCGTGTGTGTGTGTGTGCGTGTGTGTCTGCGTGTGTGTGTGGGTGTGGGTGCGTGCGTGTGAATGCATGCATGTTAGTATGTATGAACATAATTGTGCATGCATATCTAATTGGGTATGAGACATTAGGACAAGGGGCAAAGTGTAAGACAAGAACAAGCATAAATACATTGAAGCGGCGAGCCCACGGCACTGCGGTGGGGCCATTCAACCACCTGATGTGTGTGTGCATAACAATGTTGCAGACCGTGTGGTTGCAATCCATTTATTTATTCGGTTATTTTGTACCTTTATTTACCCAGGGGTGGTTCGTTGAGAACAAAGTCTCTTTTTCAGGAACGCCCTGCTTCCCAACCATAATTCACACAGATGCACCCACAGTCTACCTAATTGATAAAGACCTCTTTCCCTGCTCGACACGCTAAACCCGACTTTTGTTTTATTTGTCTTATTCGCCGTTTTTGATAACTTTTAAGGCGTACATTGTTTTCCTCAGACACTCCATGATACGTCACACAGAGGAAAAAAATCGGAACTGTCTGAAGTGAGTGGTGCAACAGCACCCCCTGTTGGTACTACATCGCCGTAGCTGTAGCTGTGTAGCCCCAGCATCAAAGTCATTTGATGGAGTGGTTGCACCACTCAAAAACAACTTCTCGGGGCTTATGGGAACTTAAGGCACAATGCATTCCAACGGTGAATCATGGCGCCCTCCGTGCCGCTCTGTCGTCGCATCTTTGGTTAGGATCGTGATTTTGGAATATGTCTCGAAATGATGAGAAACAAATGCATTATTGTAACGTGGACGATCACGAAAGGGAGCTACATTGACTGCCGGTGATTCTTCAAAATGAGTGGAAAAACTCCAGCAGTGAAGCCCATATTACGATAAAAAATAACTGCGCTGTATGTGTTACAGTGTTAAAACCTGGGAGCTACCCAGTACAACCACAGTCTTACTGTTGGCCACTGAGCAGCTCCACTGGAGCAGGTGGGGGTTCAGTGTCTTGCTCAAGGGCACTATCAGCAGTGTTGGGGGAGGGGTAAGTGGTGGCCATTCACTTCCCCAGTACATTTTTCCCCCTCATCTAACCTTTAGGGTGGCCACCTCATTTGTCAATTAGTGTCCTGATTTTGTCACATGAATTTGGCACATACATTTGGCGCATTTGTGCCCTAAATGTATAAATGTACTACACTGCTGCGGTGTAAATCTGTGCTTAATGGTATACCGCAGCTATGGCCAGTGGCCACGTCCAGGGCACCCCTCCGTGGATTTGTCTATAGAAGATCTATGGCACACGGTCCATAACGCAGGGCACAGCTGCATCTGGGGTGTGTCCAAAAGAAACCAATTGTGGTAGTCAAACTGCGTGTTATCTGAGTGGAAAGTGTGGCACACAGCGTCAAAGGGCTTGTATTTAGACTGTGAATTAGTCATGGGTGTGTTTTGGGCATTACATTAATTAAAGCAATCATAGTGTCTGCTTTCATTACTTTTGAATAGCAGGTGTGCCTGCGCCATGCCGGGGCTATTTAAATGACTGATGAAAAGAGAAAACGCTGCGCAGGCCGCGAGCCGTCGGAGCCCCAAATGATGATGACCTTACTGCTGTACAGACATAAAGAAAGCCAGGAGGCTATGGAGTCATGATACCTGCAAAATATCTGCAAAAGCAGATGGCCCGCAACAATCCAATTATTAGATATCATTTCAATAAACAGAACATTGCAAAAAAAACGTGCAAGGTAGGGCTCAACAGTACAATAGAAATGAAGAAGTAGCCAGCACACAATGGATGTCCTTTTCATGTCTTATTTATTTACCTCTCATGGACAAGCAGCGGACGTATTTCGACTTGATGGGATTAGTACTGAAAAGACCGTGGCCGTGGCAGAAGAAGTTATTAATTAATACTTGGCAGTCAATGTGTTAATTGGAATGCCCTCTCATAGTAATGAGATATCTGTTCTGTTGAGATATCTCAATGTACGTATAAGATAGTAATGCACTTATGCACCTCACTACAGGCCAGTGGGTGCACAGATGAGTACAACAACCTCTTGCTATTCCCGACATTGTTATTCAATTCAAAACATTCATATTTTGTTATTGGTACTGCAATTGTCCCTGGAACTAATTCACATGACAGCTGCAAGCCACTCAAGGTTAATATGACGGTATATTATCTTCAAATTTCCACTTTGTATGTATAGGAACCTGATTATTGGCACTGTTCCACAAATGAAAGATGCCATCTTTCTTACGTCACACAGAAATTGTACAGTTCTCACTTTGACTTTGTGTACTTTGTTGTGTATGTCTTTGCTTTGAACAGTTTCTGAGATTCAGCAATAAATAATCACTGATAGGTAATTAGCTGTTTCCATCTGTCACGTCACCTGAGGAAACAACCTGTCGGTACATAATTTTGAGAAGAGAGGAATGAATCAAGAGATTGTCTTGAATTTGAAACATCTGTCTCAACAAACCTGAGAAGGCCTTGCTTTTAACCTGCCTTTTCATCTAAAACAAATAGGGATTTCTGTCCAGCACTTAATGAGACTCTAGCGGGAAGACAAGATGAAATTTGACATTGAACTTCAGTATCATCATCATTATACACAGTATTATGCCTACCTTTGTGCCTTTCATGATGAAAAGCAGTGAATATTGCCTTAACAGGATACTGACTAGAGGGGCATAATTATGACATATGGACCACTTATCTCAGGCAGTGTTTGTGTTTAATGTTCAATGTGAAACTTGCAGAGGGATATTTTAGTTGTAAACAAGCTGCTCGTACCAACAAGGCCCATACATTATCCTCAGCATCTGCTTCGGACCAGGCATATTGACATTTTATGATCTTGTGATCTTCAATTCGCTGCACCTTCCTCCTTGCCCCTCTCCCCATTTGGCATTGGGAATAATGAGAACCATGAACAGCAGGTTGTTTATAGTGACCCCTCTAAAACTCGGCATAAAATTTACAGCCCCAAAGTAGAGACGAGATATTACCGGGCTGTGGAGGTCAGAGGTAAGATGGCCATAAAGATTTAATTGTAGGCCTGGGCTTTGAGATACACTTTAGTCCCACATGAAGTTTGATTAATCAGTTACACTATGTAATGCATAACTAATAATGATGGGATAGGATACCATACATTGTGCAGTGTGCCGCGAAATATATGGTGTCAATTATAAAGTGATCTGGCTGTTGAAATGAATTATTTCCAGTCAAATTGAGTAATAATAAAACGCATAAAGATAACGATATAACAATACTAATAATATATATGGCACAATTCAGATGGTGATTATAGATCAGGCGGGCCGGATTCAAAATGTGCAGACTCCCATCCTATAGGAGCCCCTGTGGGCTAAGGATATTGGGATGGAAATGAATCATTGTGCTTAGTGACCAGCCGTGGTGCTCTTCTTGACCAAAATCGTAATTTATCATTGGGATACTATCACAGTGATGAGCTAGCCACACAAATGAGTGCACACGGGAACAGTCAATTCTGCATTATCCAATTTCTAGCTTATCGTTGCTGTCGGGCAGAAACCTCTTATCTCCATAGTCTTAACTTCATTGTGTTTTTCGTTTTATTGTAAAGGAATGCTCTACTTGATCGTACTATCATCACGCAAAAGCAATTTTTTTGTATTTGAACCTTGAAAAGAAACCGTTTTGGACATACATATGAGGTTTCCACCACCCGGCAGAGACGTTATGCACCAATGTTGGAAGAAATAGGATTATACATACTGCACTGTATTACACATCATCATTACAAAAGCTCGTAATCTGTAAAAGTGATCAATAATGTACTCATTGCTTTGTTTTTCAACATTGAAGTACTACTTTGGCAAACTACTAAAGGGCCTGTGGATTTGAAATTCCCTAGAGAGGTTGAGCTGGCAAAAGCAGTCATATAATTATGAGAGAATGTACACACATATATTAGGTCCCGTGATATATTTTAAATTGCTTTGCAAGCCACGTGTTCACTGGGAGACATTTACAGAACGTTATTTAGTTTGTCTTCCAATTCAATCCACTTATTTTTTTTCTGTGGCATTTTGCTGCTCGCCTCCTCCTTCTAGCAGGTCAGTTAATGGCTGTTGCGGATACAAACGTGTATCTTTTCACTACAGTTTCATATTTTATTTACTGTGTGCAACCTTGTGTCTTCTCCAAACGTGAAAGACACTGTAGATTTGTTGTGCAGTTCAATTTCACTGAAAACCACTTTGACTGAGTTCACAACAGAAAAGGCTACAGTATCTTTCTTTTCTTTTTCTAAACTGTCAAAGTGTGGTAGCGTTCATTCGTTTCTGCTTGGCCCCCTGGTTGTGTGTGTCAGTGTGAACCATTGCCATGAGTCAACCCCCTTAGTGGGCTCTCTTCACATTAGACGGTCTTGCTACAGTGAACCCTTTCTCCCGCTGGTGGTGTTTCCTACCTTGCAGAAGTACAAAACCAAAAAATACAGCGGGAGAGAACATGGAGTGCAGGAAAACATGTCCAGTACGTACTGGAATATTTGCCCTGCATACTGGGAGCAGGCAGATGATGATGATGATGATGTTACTTAGATAACGGGTAACATTTCATCTAGGGATCGAGGGAGCACATATAATATGGTTATATTTGCTGACGAGTGGAATTCTATGTGAAGGTGCCCTCCATAGATTAATATCTAAACGGGACACTGATAGTACTTAAATTAATCACTAAAAAGGGCATTTTTTTGCCCTCTTGGATATATACTGTAGGGCTCACGCTGGTGGAGAATCTATGGCTGTGAGAGTTCACAGGGCCAACGATGTTGTTCCCCACAAAGTGCCTTGCACTCATTTGTCTGCCTCACGGGTGGCACATTTGTCCTGCAAATAAAATAGAATGCTTCCAGACCGTGGTATAGTACAGTACATCTGATAAAATTAGCTCGAGAACAAGGACAGTGCCACCTTCGTATAAGCCTTGATCATGGACTGTCTTTCTGGTGCACTTTTACACTGGGTGGGAAATTTCCTGCACTGCTCCAAATCCATACCCTTGTCTTGAGTGAAATGAGCCGTGGCCCCCCGAATTGGTGCTGCTTTATCACTTCAGAGTTAGAAAACCGCTAGGCACTTCTTCACAAACTTTTCTCAGGCTTCACAAGATCAGTAACTACCCCCGAAGGACCTTCTTGTTTGCAGACTTTTATTCTTATTGTGAGCCTCCAGTCCAGTGTTGTTTTGGGATATGTGTTTGCTACATGTTGGGAATAGAAACAATTTGCTATTTGAGTGTAGAAATAAACTCATACTTTCTTGCGTACCAGAGCTGATGTTGGCATAGCAATTCACACGATATGAGACGAGAAGCGACCTTTTTTGTTTTTATTTGTTTTAAATGCGTGCATGCTATATCCGAGGGAGTCTTATCGTACTCCTTGTGCTCTCTCTGACATTGCATTCAACATCCTTGTTGTTAACTTTAGACTGTATTTGCAGATTACAGAAAGGTCGCCATTTTTCAAACCCTGAGGCCTCTAACATTTCCATTGAGCGCTGGTACACGGCAGCATCCATGGGGATGGTTGTGATTGATCTGTAACAACACATTTTCACTCTAAACAGGGAATGGTGGTCGTTCTACTGTGTATACTGTGATTTTTATTAAACAGTTTGTTGCTGTTGGTTTTTATGTATTATCTGTAGGACGCAAAGACGGTGGTTGAAATATTTAACTTTTAATTTAAACCCAAATTTAGAGTCATGCATTTTGGATATGTAACAGACATGAAGTCCATGATCCACATAGTAGCCACACTGTTTCCATATGAATCCTGAGATCCACATGATCCAATTTGTCATACATATACATAGGCTAACTTGCATTTAATTGGCTGGACAAAAGGAAAGAAGGAAAGAAATCTACTGTAAGCATGTAAAATTGGTTATCAGATAACTACAACCAATGCTATGTCTAAGTATGCCTCCTAAGTATGCCTCCCATAAAAAAAGTGACTGATAATATGTTACAATGATCTTATGGTGAACCTAAGATTGGGTGCGTAGCATACGTCTGACGCCATAATAATCTGTCAGTAACCCTATCCCCAAACGCTAACCGCAAACACAACTGCCACGGGGATGACGTGACTAATGCACGTCAGATTAACATGTGCCCCAAAAAGGTTGGCAAACAGTAGTTTTCTTGCATGATCTGTCTGCAGTCACCCTGAATGATTCATGCCGCTTTTACCGTAACACAGAAAATGTGATTAATTCGTAGCTGGGAGGTAATTTGTGAAAATCGTGCAAAAATTATGCCTTTCCAAAAATTAGATTTCCATAATTTTAGTACATCATTTGGCATACGCAATAGTAACAGAATCCATTGAAATTTCTTTTCTATCAATTATTTGGGGTTTCAACCATATACTGACCGACCTAATATTGGATTCACTGCAAACAGACCACTAGGGGCGAACCCAACTGATTTGCATTTTTTTTTGTAAACCTTATACCCATACCTAACACCATGCCGCAGCCGCATCGTGGACGCAATCTTGAAAATTCTGCATTTCGAGAACTTTTCCCGAGAACTTTTCCTAAATGTTTTGTATGTTATTTAGCATACCCAATACTAACAGAATCCATTTTTAATTCTATCAATTATTTGGGTGTTTCAACCTGACTTATCTAATATTGGATTCATGTTTTTTTAAAACCTTATGGCCACACTTAACACCGGCCAAATTCCCTCCCAGCTATAGTGCATTACTGTTACATTACCAATATCGATAAGAGAGAATATATTGACACAAAGTTGAAGGTAGATAGATACGATCCATTATTAGGTATCAGCATTCCGTAATATTTGTGAGCAAGACTGATACACTACAGTACACAGTAAAAATCCTCAGTGATAATTTAATTCAAGTGTAGGAGTAAAATTGTGTTTTACTTGCTGCATATTTGAAGTGTATAGTTCTTATCTAATGAGGTAGAAGCAGGACTGGAATCCACATGGTCTCTCTGTGTTAATTTGTTGTGAATGTTCCTAGGTTTCAGCTAGTCCATTTTGACACAGAACATGTGCGTTCGTGCGTGCGTGCGTGCGTGCGTGCGTGCGTGCGTGCGTGCGTGCGCGCACACGCAGAGAGACAGACAGACCCAAACGCACCCTCACACAGACACAGACACACTCACTGCTCAAATCATGCCTCCATCAGCTTGGACAT
>OOFJ01018413.1:0-12616 GCA_900323375.1 Benthosema glaciale | reverse complement strand
TAGCGGTCAGTTTGTATTGATGGTGGGGAGGGGGGCGGGGTAGCACTGTGTGTGCTTGCATGCAGGGCTGTGTGATGCGTAGTGCAGTAGAACTGTAGTAGTAGTGCTTGTAGTTAGTGCATGTTACATGCTGCTTCTGCTTGCTCTGGACTGGACTACGCGTTAAGGAAGGCCATCAATGGGCGAGAGCAGGATCTTGGCCTCACCATAACACCAAGGAGGTCAAGACGCCACCCAACAGTAGTCCTGACAGACCAGAGTGGAGTCAGAGTGTGCCAAGGTTGGCCTCCGGCTGAATGCCAAGAAAACTGAAGTCATCACCTACCTACAACATCCCATCAGAGCATCCACCTCTGACAACAACAGGAGGCACTGCTTTGAAGGAAGTCAAGGACTTCAAGTACCTGGGCTCATGGGTCAACTCAACCGAGCAACACCTGAAAGTGAGGAAGGCACTTTCTTGGAGGGCCCTTAATGGCATGGCCAGTGTATGGAACTCCAACCTCCCCCGCCAAACCAAACTCAGCTTCTTCTACGCAACGATAGAGTCTGTTCTCCTATACGGCAGTGAATGCTGGACCCTGAAGCCAACCCTGCAGAAGTCTCTAGACGGGTGCTACACCAGAATGCTGCGTGCTGTACTGAACATCAGTAAGAGCACACATGTTACCAACGCAAATCTGTACGACGGAATGCCAAGAGTGAGCCAGAAAATAGTAGCCAGGAGAATGAGACTATAGCAGGACACTGCCAGAGACACCAAGAACTGCCAGCCAGCAAACTAGTGCTATAGGAACCAACACACGAGCACCGGTCACGAGGACGCCCCACATTAACATATGTGGATGTACTCAAGAGCGACACAGGAGCGCAAAGCACCAATGAGCTGGCAAGATGTATGGAGAACCGGGATGACTGGAAGCGACGATGCAGGGCTCGTCTGAGGACGACCTAGAGAGAGAGTGTGGACTTTCCTTAAAACGCTTTTGTTGCAAAGAGTTGCTTTTGTGTGGACTGGCCTTAAACGGTTTTGTTGCAAAAAGTTGCTTTGATGTGGACTGGCCTTAAGTCTTTAATAAACAGAAAATAAATGTGCAGGTCAGGATGCCAATGTTATCCAATCAGGAGAGAGAGCTCATACAGGACAGGATAAACAAGTGAAATTGCAAGCGATGAAACAAGCAACAATCTGATTGGATAAGATTTTTATTCCAAACTGAAAATGTACTTTCTGTTTACCAAAGAGATGGAAAGATCGACATAATTAAATGTCACCAATATCTCATCAGCCCAAGAGACGATGGGGGCTGTAGGATGCCACTTGGACAGCCTTGGTAGCCTGGAAGAGGGTGTCTGGTAGCCTGGAAGAGGGTGTCTGGTAGCCTGGAAGAGGGTGTCTGGTGCAAGACCCAAAAGACTCCAGGAAACAACACTGATGATGTGTCTACGTTTGTGCAACAGTGGATGAGACCTTCTGGGAGAGTGTAAAATGATGTGTCCAAGTGTGTCCAAATAAGCTTCGACATTTTAACAAAAAATAAATACAGTAACAAAGAAAAAGAAAGGAAAACATGTCAAACATGTAATTTGGACACATGTAGATGACAACGAACGAGAATGTCCCATCACAACCACTTGATAACCGTTACTCTTTATTTGCACGGTGCAAAAAACATAAACAAAACAAATGTATCTCTGCTAATCCAACCCAAGACACTAGCTACAGAATAAGGGTTTTAGGCACTGCAAATTCAGAAAACAAAGATAAATTGTCAGACCAATATTTAAATCCTCAGTGTTCATTTGATTTTGTGTAAAAATATACTCATACATACACTGAGTATAGGCTTTTTTTCCAGCATGTTCTGTGCATGGTCTGCATAAGCACAAAATGTCAGCAAATATTGCATCAAATGTATTGAAAACCTGACACTGCTCCAAACTGATAGGCTGTGTAAAATATAGGCCTATACATAATTTGCATACACTGTAAATTCGTAACCCAAGTTGTTCCAAAGTTCAAGGGCCCCTTTATATTGCTTTTTTATTCTTTTACACTGTAAAGTCATATGGAGTCAGACTCTTGCATCTAATTCATGCTTCCCTGCCCTTGTAAAGACACGTTTCTGGATTCACTCTATATATAGGGACTAGGGAGTCATAATTATACATAACACCTTTATTGACAAGGTGCCAACCCCAACATTAGAACCTCGATGCTCAGCCCCGCCCCCGGGCACGACTTTGAGGTTATAGCTTAATGAATGGGAACTACATTTTCCAGTAAGAAGTATAGCTACAAGCAAAACAAAATAATAGAATATCTGGCTGCATCCGTCAGATTTCACATTTCATGCAAAATCAAATTGCTCAACGCGCGCACAGACGCTTGCGCGCGCGCACACACACACACACACACACACACACACACACACACACACACACACACACACACACACACACACACACACACACACACACACACACACACACACACACACACACACACACACACACACACACACACACACACACACACACACACAAGCGAGGCGCAGGTGGGTTCAACTGAACTTTATGAGTGAGGTGAGCTTCATTTTTTCTCAAGCCGTCAATCAGCTGGGCTAGTCGGTTCCTTGTTGTAGCACGTGCCGATAAGAGTGCAACTGTAGGTTAAGCTCAAATGATTTTAGCCTGGCTGATTTCACTAGCGATTTAATTAGACGTTTCAGGTTATCAGGTTATTCAATGGCAATTTCAATTTGAGCGGACATCTCGCGTATAGCCTATACTTGCTATATAATGCACCGTAGAGCTGAGTTGGTGGTTGTTATCCCAACCTTATTATTATTATTATTATTACTACTCAGTTTGTCGAATCCGCAGCATGCGCCTCAGCCTCACGACATTTCACATCACTTCTGTCACAGAACGAGCTCCGCCAGCGACGGACTGACGCGACTGACGTTCCTACGGGAGACGACCACAGGAGTCGGCCACCGTCGGTCATTATTATACCAGAGCATGTGGTCAGAAGAAGACATGCAACTTGTGAGCTGCTCGATCAGCGATGATCCAGCCGTTACGGAAAGTTACCTCACTCTGTGCGTTCATGATGGAACAACAGACACTCCAGGGCAAGTAGATGATCGCTTCAACATCAGTCTGTTGCTGGCCGCGGACTACAGTCCCTGCGCTTTGAAGTCCTCCTCGGGCGGGTTGAAGTTAACCAAGCCAAGGGAAAGGATCATAAATTGGGTTTATGATCCGCAACTAGTGGTCAAATCCCGGAGGAAGCGGTCGTGGATGTTTCCAGGGACGCTGTGGTGTGGCACTGGAAGCAAAGCCAATGGATACGAGCAGTTGGGTAAGGGTCGTGGTCGTGGACGGTGGACTTGCCACAATGATCTCATTACCTTGTGCGTACTGTGCGTAAAAGGAAAAGCCCCCTTGAACGTGTGTGTGGCTGTGTACGCGCAACCGTGAGTTGCGCAATTAACTCTCGTTAAGTGTCGTGTATCTTTCTCTTGATAATTATACTATGCCTATTTTGTCTCACTTAAATGATGCATTATTGTGCCTATACACCACTACAAAGCTGTGTGCGAATGGTAAGATATTCTATTGCGTAAAGGCCTAAGAAAAATGAAGAACATATTCAAATCGTATTGACAGGTTCTGGGGAGAAACAAATCTAATTTATACCTCAAATAGTCACAGTACTAAAGCTACTACCATAAAATGTTGTGAACAGATTAAGAGCCACTCCTTCTTGTGCACACAGGGATGTTTGAGAGTGCAGACAAATGCTGCCGTGAGCATGACCACTGTAAGAGCACCATCCATGCATTCAGGGTCAATTATGGAGTCTTCAACCCCAACTTCTACACCGTCTCGCACTGTGACTGTGACCAGAGGTGAGTCTGTCCTCGTGTTATTACCATGCATCACGTTATCAGGATATGATGGAAATGTACTTACTTAAGTAAAAGTATCAATACCCCAATGTAGATGTATAATCTGTTTAAGCAGTAGTCCCGATTCCCGAATTCAAAATGTACTTGAGTAAAAAGTACAAACTAATCGTTATCAAAATACGTATTTTGATAACGTATTGTGCTAAAAGTAGGCTACTCATTATGCAAAATGTCCCATTTCACAATCAACATCTTTTGAAAATAGCAGATCTACAAGCTCAGATTGCATATTTGCATCACAATACATTGTGAGCTTGTGTATGTGCTTTTTTCAAATGACCAAAATATGTGCTGAATTGGTTAGTGACAGTGTGTTTTGTAATAATCAGTGTTCATATAATTGTAGTGGAGTAAAAGTACAATATTTTCCTCTGAGATGGGGTAGTAGTAAAAGTATTAAAAGTTGTAAATACGATATAAGACTAAATGCTAAATACTAAAATAAAAAAATACCTCAACATTTTACGTAACTATATATATAGCCTACGGTAGTACTTCAGTACAGGTACTTCATTAGTATTTTATACCAGTGGATGTCAGATTCTCAACCCCTCAGGCAACCCTTTCAACCTTTTGCAAGCAATAACTGAGACTAAAGTAAGACTTGTCTGAACAATGTAAGGTTTCTAGGTTTGGTTAAGGCATTTAATATAATCCACATCTGTCTATGCGAAATAGGAGAGTCACACGTAATTTCAATAGGAAAGTTTGTGTCAGATCAGATGGTTCTGGCATTGTGCCAAGACATGGATTTAACAAGGAGGATCCGTCCAGCAGAATGTGATAATAGCCTATTTACTACAGGAACAGAACACAGACAGTATGGTCAATATACTCTACATTGTCTGAATTAAACAACAAAAAGGTGTCTGTGTTTAATTCAGCCAGAGGGAAAACACCATACAATACAAATTCCCATCAATATATTTAAGACATCAAATTGACTAACTATTATGGATATGTGTTCTGCCCTAGACATGAACTTTTGATGTTAAGAGTGAACATGCCATAGCCTGGTTAACCACTGTCTGTCCCTGAAACGTGATGTCAAGGGCTAAACATGCCATGCATGTTATTTCAATTGGCAGGTTAAAGGAATGCTGCCTGTCTCTTTCAACATCTCTTATCTTAAATGTGATGGAAAGGACCATGCATCACTAATACACATACTAAGTCATTGTCTAATCAGTTTCAGCCATGTATTGTGCATGAATAATAGAGCCAGCATGTTTCCGCTAATGGCTTTATTTTTAGATTTTCCATTTGTTTAATATTAGATTTTCTCCATAGTCGTCAAACTGTTACCAAACCTACTTGAATAATTGAATATTGGATAAACATCACTGTGCCCTTAAGCAGACATGGACGTTTGTCCATTTCCACCTATTTTATCTTCAGTCTGCAATGCATGTTAAAATTAAAATGCAACAAGAACACAGCACAGTGAAATTGAGTGTGTTGGATTATCTACAGTATCTCATGCAAGTTTCAAGTCTCTGCAAGTAGATTTTCATACTGAAATGAAATATTTTGTCTGCCGAATTGAAGACAGAAGAAATCACTGTATGCTTTGGAAATTTTTCAGCAATTATTTCAATTATATGACCAATACGATTAACATGCTAGAACACTAGTACTCCTATGTTTTTTTAATGTAAATATTTTCTAAAGGCGGATTAGGTATGCATGACTTTTCCTATGATACGTTTTCCTATGAACTCTGTTACATGGTATCACTTTCAGTGAATAGCTTGGTTCTTCTCAATCTTCTGTGTATTTCTAGGTTTCGGCAGTGCCTCCACAGTGTAAATGACCCCATCTCCAGCATGGTGGGCTACAGCTTCTTCAACATCCTCAGGGTGCCCTGCTTTCATGTCGTACGGCAGAGACGATGCATCGAGATGTACTGGTGGGGAATGTAAGGACAAAATTGTTACTTACAGTATGCTTTTAAATCAGTAGATTTCAACAGATTTTGACCCAGGGACCGCCATCCTGACTAAGAGCAAACCTGCGGACCACAGCTATTGTGTGGGGTGGGTCCATCATAGACCCACAACCTTCCAAACACAAAGTGTTTGGAAGGTTCATGTGCAACATTCCATTGTTATTTTTGATCAAAATAACAATTCTTCTACATTCTCTAATTGTGTAGACTTTTTGTAAATTACGTAATGCAGATGTAACAATAATGTAACTCTTCAGAGAGTAAAATGAAACATTTTACGCCCTCAAGAGTTAAAGATATATAAAGGTCCATTTGGTTACCAACTCTTCATCATTTAGCTGGGGACCACCTGTAACCCTCTCAAGGACCACTGGTGGTCCCCGGACCACTGGTTGAAAACCACTGTTTTAAATGGGTACTACTGAGGAATCCTTAGAAAGGTTGGCTCGATGATATACTGCAGTCTGTTGTCGTGTAATGACATGTCTGACACTCCGCCAGCTCCCTCACAATGCCCAAGGCCATGCAGCCACGCCCCTGCTCTGTTTCCACCCGCATCAATGTCTATCTGTTCACGATCTTTCTCTTATCAAAGCGTAACGATTAATACGTTGCCAGCTGCTATTATACTAACAAAGCCATATCTAAGCAGTCATCAGAATCTGAATTGTGATTTATTGGCCAAACATGCTTTTACATTATGTAAGAAATCTGACTTCCAGTTCACAGTAACTCACTAACTGTTACTGACATTCAACAATGAACATACAACGGATGCAATAACAAACAACAATAAACAGTGTTATCATATAAGAGGATTTTGTGCATATGCATCGTTTAGGAATACTGTACTATACTAGATGCAAATTAATATAAAATGAATAATAAAAATCAGTATATCAGGGTAAGTTTGTTTGGCCATGGGCCAGATCTTTGTGGAACATTCAACATACCACCTTATACACTATACAGTAATATAACTAACTATATTGCTATAAAAGGTAATAATAAATTAAGAAATATATGTGTGGTATAATAATTGCATAATAATAGCTGTGTGTGTACTGCTTGTGCATTCATTTAGTACCGAATGTGACACCTGGAGTACCGTATTTAAAAAGTTTAAAGAAGATTTTTATTTTGAGACAGTTTCATTGTTCAAGGTCTCTTATACAGAGCAACAGTTTAACGCATGTGAAACACCAAAGTCTATAAAGGAAAGTTGATTGTCAATTTTGTAAACCATTTACAACATATTTTGCCGGTTTTGGCCCACAGGCACCTGCTGCCTTTGCACTATGGTATTAGCCTACTATTAGAGTGTTTTGGAAAAGACCTTTCCCTAACTTTTCCATTGCATGTTTCCTCCCTCTGAGTCTTTTCTTTTCTATGCTATAATTATCTTGGAAGTAAAATGCTAATTGCAGTGCATGAAATGACATGAGTATAACTATAAATGGAGATACCAAGTTAAAAGTTTACCTCTGTCTGAATTAGATACATATGTGTGGAACGTGGTCAATATTTGCAAAGTGAAGTTATTTTTTAAATAGAGCAGTTTATGAAAGAGCTTCTGTCTTGGCCGTGTTGATTTCTAACTTGTTTATTTACACGGTATAGGTGCAAGGTAGCCAGAGAGGCCCCATATGCTGTCTTCCAAAAGCCCATGCCTTATACAGGTAACTACACCAGCGTTGCAAGCAAATATGATGTCACTGGGGCCGACCACAAGTCAATAAGAACCAAGGCGCGTGATGGAATGGAGAGGCCACAGACTTCTCAAAACAGAAACCCACCCAAAGGTGAACACCGAAAGCCATCTGTTTCCTCTGGCAGATGCATCCCTAGAGTTCTATCCAGAGCTAATTCTTCCCAGTGGAAAAAGAGGAAGGGGAAAGGATGCAAGAGAAGTAGCAAAGCCTCTGCAACCGCAACCTCTGCTCCTTCAACTCGGACACCTACATCCATGTTACAGACAACTGCCACGTTGACGTCACAAGCAAAGACAGCAGTCACAGCCGCTGCGTCCAAATTCAATAAGACTGTATCAAATGGAAATAAATCAGGTAAAAACAAGGGGTCCAGGATGAAGCACAAAGGCAAAGCTTTGTCACAGGCAACCATAGAGCCACGTCAGAAAGCAGCCACGCCACAAAGCTTCTCACCCATGGCCCTAATAACTTTCACCACTGCGACCACAATAACCACCACTGGAAAGAAACGGCAACGCTGTGGACCCAAGCTGCCTGTGAGGGGTGACACGTTCCAGTCCCGGCGTAAGCCTTGTGCGGACCCCAAAACAACATCTCACACATCAACAGCAAAAGTGTCATCCACAGAAAAGACTTCAGCAATCTTCTGGAATTCCACTACTACTAATAGTATTACTACTACTATTACTGATGCTATTACTGATGCTATTACTTCTTTTACAACTACTAGTACTACTAGTACTAATACTACAACAACACCAGTTGCTCAGCGTGGAAACTTCCCAAAGCAGACAAATACCTACCCACTACGGGACAGGACAAACCAGGAGATGGCTGCGATAATAACAGGTAGTATCAAATTCCTGAGTGCCTTGTCTATGGAGGGAGAGTCTAACCTAAGTGCATTACATAACAGTAACACTACATTAGAACAACTGCTGTTACTGTAAAGTGACTGTAATGGCGGTTTAATCCTACATTTACTTAATATAATATTACTTGCACTGTTTGTGAGAAGTGCCAATATAGCATCAATTGTACTCACATGATCAGTTATATTCCTAAAAAAATGCTGCCTATTTAATAAGAGGCCACAACATTCAGTTACAATAGTTTTTAATTATAATTTACAGTTTATTTAACCATGGTACAAGCACATTGAGATTTAGGTGGTACCTGGCCAAGCAGGCAGGTACAGCATCATTTCACATATAAAAACATTAAAACAAACAAATTAACAAACACAATTATGCTAACTTAGCAGGCTGGGCAGTAGGCTACAATGTAGCCTAGTTTGAGTCCAAATCACGACAACCTTTTCTGTGTGTGACTTCCCATATATCTCATATGTATACATACTGTATATTCCAATGAGGGATTCTAACTTCAAAACTTTTTGTTGTAGATTCCTAGAGCATTCTCTAGCATAGAAGATATAATAGAATAGTCCCACTCCTTTGGGTGTTTTTTGTCACTGTATATTTGCCATTTTCAATGCACATATGTGAAATTTGTCTTCTGCATTTACCATTCTATAATTCTATAATAACAACTAGGAGCAGTGAGTCGTGCTTTAGGAGCAATTAGGGGTTAAAAAGAGCCTTGCTCAGACGCATTGCTGGCCTCGTATTTAATCCAGGGGCTCTGGCTCCCCAGGCAGGCTCAATAACCACCCAGCTATCAAAGTATCTAGCTTCAGTTCTCACAGTGCATGGGAACATGATATGAGATATAATTTTATGATCCCAGATTGTATTGTCCACGTTGTTGAAAGAGTGATGTACTTATTTGTAAGTTGGTAGATGGCCCAGCCAAGATAGCTTTGTATACAAATTAAATGCCCAGAGATGACTGACTTGCAATTCATACACAATTCATACACAATGATGTGTGAGGAATGATTGTTGTTTGTTACAATTTGTAAGGCAGCATGATATAATAGTGCGTCTAATGTACAAAGATCGGATTCTGGTGCATTCATGTATAAAATATCAACATAATCCAAAGAGCACTAACAACTAGCTACCGCTAGCAAAAAAGGGTTGAAACAAACAAAAAGGGTTGAAACAAAAGCTGAAACAAGCCTTTCTAAATCAAGTTTAAGGTTGTTGTTTTTGTTTTGCTAGTTGTTGAATGTAGAGTTCACCAAGATGGTTCATCAGAACCTAGATAGTTTGGCTAATAGAATTGGTTAATTTATCAGATAATCAATGTTATTTTATTTATTTGCAGATAATCTGACACTTTGTGGAACACTTAAACATTTGGATGATTGTAAACACAGAATCCAACCTTTGGAAAAGAAGTATAATCTACAGAACATGGAGTCAAAGATTGTCTATCACTGTGATTGCACCAGCCGGTGAGGAAGTATAGCACAAATGTATGCCACATTTATGAATCTGTACAGGTCACCCAAACTCATATATATTGTCTCTGTCAGGTGGAAACCTTTATTATATAACACATCGTCACATCGTTTTGGGATTTCACTACTTTTGCTACTTTTGTGTGACGCCCAGTAGTATGATCGAGTAGGCCGCAAGAAAAAAAAACAACACAAAATGTTAAAATATGGAAATAAGAGGTTTCTGCCTGACAGCAACAATAGTATTATGGATTGAAAAGGTCTGCTGCATTGAACTACTGTCTCTTCTCTCTTTCTTTCTCTTGCACGCACGCATGCACGGACACACACACGCGCGCACACACACGCACGCACACACGCACACACACTATAATGTTTATTTATCTTATTTAGTGGTTCTTCTGTTTCATCATGAAATCCACCTCTTTGTATTTCTTATAGGTTAGCCGGTCAGATCGAAAACTTCAGGATGCCGACTATTCTTCTGTCTCTGCTGGTGGACTTTGTCTCTGAAAACTGTTTAAACCTGCCAAATGGGAAAAACTGCCTCAACAGAAAAAGGTTTATTTTTTAGCTATATGACACACATTTCTGTGTGTCTTTCTCTTTTCTTATATTCTGACCAGTTCTAATGAAAAGTCTTTCCATTGACATTTCTATTCATTTCTTTCTACAGTAGCTGTGCTGCTGGCTTCTCTAAAGCATCCAGCCTCTTTCAAGCACTCAAGAAGATAGAAGAAAGAAGCACAGCTGGAGATCAGAAATTGAACAGAGATGTGAAAAGAGCGATCCCAGTTCGTCTTTATAAGCGTTGTCGAAAGATTCTTCATCCGAGGAAGAAAGGAAGAGCTTAGCATATAATTTGAATTAATTTCTCACGTGTTTATGCTAATTGCATTAAAACCTTTTGTATCTGTGAAATGGAAGATTATTAGATCTGTTGAAAATCAACCCTCCCTTTCACATACTTTATTTTTTTAATGAATGGCTTTGATGTGATGCATATTTAATATATTTATACATAAGTGTTGTTATTTTTTATTAATTTATTAATTAAAATCTCAATATAACAAGTCATTTTTCCTGGTCAATTTGAGGACACACTGTAACAGACATCTCAAGTGTATTTTTGACATTGGTCACACGGTGGCGCCCTAGGATTTGCAATGTAAAGCCAGCAATTGATTTTTGAGCTATTCTTCCTTTCTCCAAAGTAGACTAACCTATAATTTGCTACAATGTATGTACCCTCAATAAAAAAAAATAGATATCCACTGGTTTATTATTATCATCCAGCTTTTCACATCCAGATACTAAATAGCCAGTGTTGTAAAGTATTAAGTACTGTACAGTTTTGAGTTAGGTTTGTTTGTTTGTTTGTTTGTTTGTTTGTTTGATTGATTGATTGATTGAAGAGTTTATTAACAGTTTGGAGAATTACAGTACATATTAAGCACAACTCAAAACAAAACAGGTCTATTTGTACTTGTCCAAATAGGCCTACTACTTCTACACCATAGGAAGGAATCGAAGGATCCAAATATAGTACTTTTACTCCACTATTTATATTGGAAATTTTCAGTTAGCCTACTATACTTTGTAGATTTAGATATTACAAAACACACATAATATATGAAACCACTTAAACCCCATACATTTTGGGCTAGTTTGACATGTCAGTCACATGCTACTGAAAGCATAATGAAATTTTGACATTTTTGCCATAGCCTATAAAGGATAATGTTACCTCTATTCTATAAAACAAATTGCTCAATACTACTGACAGCCAGTCAGCAAGTGGATTCATGGATGTATGTATAAAAAGACAATATTTTAGGCCAATAAAAAAATACTATAATATTTTCCCACTTAAAAAAGAAGCCTGTCGGCTGCCGGACTATATTGGATTTTTGACAGGTCATTTCTGCTCGCCTCGCAGTGCATTCTGGGGACCACCAGTCATTTGGCCTTGGAAACATGGCGTCGCACTGACTGACTGGGAGGTTCTCATTTATTATTATCTTTTTAGCCAACCATTATTCCATGGTTGCACTACAGCTGATAACGGGGCAGCAGCTGTCTGTCCACTGTTCATCCTTCATGTGAATGGGTTTTGTGGCCATCCTGTCTGCATCATCAGGGGGATATGATGAGTCGTTCTTAAACGGTGCGTTCTAGTTTAAATAACGGATTTATTAAAATGTTGTCACCACGCCCACTCTGTCACTGTCTGGCTCCGTAGAACGTTAGCGCTAGCCTCTTAGAATGAAGTTTCTTCCAAGGTAGAGGCTAGTGACGTCACAAACAATCTGAGAGAGAGAGAGAGAGAGAGAGAGAGAGAGAGAGAGAAGTGTGTGTGTGTGTGTGTGTGTGTGTGTGTGTGTGTGTGTGAGAGAGAGAGAGAGATTCGTTTTCATTTCATGATGAGGCCCTTTTATGGTTGACAAGAAAAATATTAAATAATGAAATCAATGAAAAAGATTGAATAATTATGATTAAATAATTATGACAAAAATATTAATAATTCTCACATATGGCAGTCAGTCAGTCAGTCAGTCACACACACACACACGAACGCACACACACACCCACACACACACACACCCACACA
>OOFJ01018407.1:0-11068 GCA_900323375.1 Benthosema glaciale | reverse complement strand
CACACACACACACACACACACACACACACACACACACACACAGACACAGACACGCGCGCATGCACGCACACACACACGGTTCCACATCCACATCCAGTCACTGCACACCCACGCACATCCTCTTTCCATATGCATTTGCATGTATTTTCTTTTAACCACCTGAAGTACTCAGCCATCCACATGCACCCACAGACAGACAGATTTTGAGTTCAGCCAGGTTTCATACACACTTTCTCACGCTTTCAGGCAGTGTCATAGCTACGCATCCCCTTGTGGTGGGATCTCCCTTGTGGTCAGAGTTAGCATGGTTGTCATGGGTCACTGTGAAATTATAGAGCACATATTGTAAGTCAGACAGACACACACATTACACTGAGGTCAAGACAACACATCTTCATTACTGTTTATTTAAACCCCCCCAAACTATGCATGAAATATGAGGTCATGTTCATAATAAATCGAAGATATGGGCCTAGCTGGCCACACATGTAGACTGACAGTATTGTGTTACACCCTGGTTCAACAAGTTTAATAGTTTCTGTGAAGTTTTATTGTATTGTGTAATACTATACTAATACCTTCTTCTGGTGCAGGGTAAGGACAAGTTGTGAAAAGAATGTGATAACTATTACAATGTTAGAGGAACCTCACATTTAACTTTCTTCTTTCATGCATTAGAAGGGAAAGTGAACTTTATGGCTGGTATATTATTGTCTCGTTAGTCACTGTCGTGCAGAAGAGTGTTTTCCCAAGTAGTGCGTGTTTTGGTTCGCAATAAAATGTGTCTACAAACACAGTGTAGCGTCTTGGGGTGTGTCATTGGATGAATAAGGACTTTACCGCATGCCTCATGATAAAGTGACACACTAACATACATTGTTTATTGTTGTGTTATTGCATGTGTTATTGAGTTGGGAAATGGGTTCCAGCTTTATTGTGATTAATCTTGCACTGTGTTTTATTTATGCTTTGTTTTGTGTAAACTGGTTATGAAACAAGGGTACTTGTCGTGGGAATAAAAGTCTTGTCTGTCATTAAATGTTTCGCTGAATTGAGTATAAAGGACCGCAATGGAAACAGGATATAGTGCTTTCTTGGGTCTAAATCCTCTGTACAGACTTGTATGGAACTGTACTCTCCTGTGCTTGTCTTTGCAGACTGTTAATAAAGTAATCAATCAATCAATCAAACAAAAATCTGTTAAAAGGCTCCAGGCTTAAAAAAAATCAAATCCTCCAAACGCCATCAAAAGATTCACCATCTCTACAGGTCCCATACTTCCTTACAGTACATGAGCCTGAGACCAGTGCAACATATGTCTTACTGTTGATGGACCTGAAATAATGAATATGTAAATACAGCAGTAAACCGGATCAGTCAGAGAAATGGACAAACAACACAGTTCCTATCTCTCGTGTAACATTACTCTGATGACAGAGACATTGTGGAGCCCATCTCTGTTAATAATTCAGCAGGACCATGTTGGCATAAATATCTTTGAGTGACTTTGCTGGGGGCACACTCTGATAACAAAAAATATCTAGACTGGTCACAGTATACTCTCTTCAATCCTCTAATATTAACCATTGGTGTCATTGTTTTCCCTTACCACTGCGTCTGTGTAAAGCACGAAATAGCAGGGCTAAAAGAGACAGTTTGTAAGCATTGGCAATGTGACCATGATTCAATTAATGAGGAATGTTGAGCATTCATGTGTCACTGGCATTTTGTTGACATTCTGGCCACACACACATTTCTCAGTTTTGATCAATTAAGTAGATCTATGTATGTTGAAATGCGTTGGCTTTTGATTTAGCCACTGTAATAAAGGCTTTTTAGGTTTTTCCTTTCTTGTTGACTCTTTGAAGTGCCTGGACATATAACGTCAAATGTTCACTAATACTATGAATAGCAACAACATTAAATAATACAGACTCTGCTTTCATTGAAAAATATACTCTCTCTCTCTCACACGCACGCACGCACACACACACACACACACACACACACACACACACACACACACACACACACACACACACACACACACACACACACACACACACACACACACACACACAGATGAGTCACTTTTAGAAGTCATTTCTGTGCTTATCACGCTATTTGAAATCATACTGTACATACAGTATGTTAATTAAGGATTCACTTTTATGGTGTCTCCTCAGCACACTGTTTGTTTTCTCTACAGGGACGGAATCTGACCATGGCTTTCCAGGCTGCTGAGAGCATTGGCATCAAACCCTCCCTGGTGAGACAATACTTACATTACACACACACACACACGCACAATCAATCAATAAATCAATCAATCAATCAATCAATCAATCAATTTTGCAGAAACTTTGGTTTCAGTGTTAAGGCTATTTCACACGAAAATACTGAAAATACGTGTTACATACATATTGGATGGGTTGGAGTCTGTTTCCTTCTCTGTATTTATGGTGCACAACATTGCTTTCGTCCAAATGAGGGTTGGGTCATCTTGTTTTACTTGTTTCATAGAGAAGTGCATCGTGTGGCTTATGGTACGTATTACTAGTGGAACTGTCCATGGCCTCTGGAAGTTAATGACAAATTACGTACTATATGTGTGACTTCTTGCCTCTGCCATTATTTCTGCAAGGGGGCACTGAGGTGAAGTTCTGTTGGGGAGGTTTAAGGGAGTCTTGTGCACGTTTAATTTGATAATGGAAGTCAAATAAAATAAAATAAATACTTAGGAACAATGCTGTTAGTGCAGACCTTTATTTATGAACTGTCACTTTGTGTCCAGCATCAGCAACGAAATGTATGTGGAACCCACTGTTTTGAACTAGATTTGTCATAGATACGTCATACTGTATATTATTAACGTCATAGACTTACCACATTGCTGTCCAAAATCCACATGGGAGCCATGCTTGTGTGGTCATTGGGGAGAATCATCTTCTCAGGCCCCCTTGTCCTGTGGTGTCCTTCAGGGCTCAATTCTGGGTCCATTGCTGTTTTCAATTTATATGCTTCTCTAGAGGTCACATAATTTGCCAACACAAAATGCATTTGCATTGTTATGCAGATGACACACAGTTACACATCCCACTCAAGCCCGGTGACACGGGCAATAATATCCCGACCCAGATCCTAATACTTTACGCACATAACGATGCAAAATCTGAGATCCTCCTATTTGGCCCACCTCATTCCACCATCCCTTTCCAGTCACATCTTGGCAATCTGTCAAACAATGTTAAGATCTCGTCCTGCAATCCAGGTGTGAAGTTTGACTCCGACTTGTCCTTTGATGGGAAAGTAACTAATGTTGTACAGTGTTGTACAGAATCTATGGTGTTTCTTCCAACTACGAAACATTACTAAAGTCATGCAAACCTTGAAAAAATTATTCATGCTTTCATGTCATCACACTTGGGTTTACTGCAACTCTATACTCTGGGCTCAATCAAATCTCCTGTCTTCAGCTGGTGCGTCTGCAGCAAGGTTGTTAGCAAAGTCTACGAGACATGACCATATTATTACACCGATCATAGCTTCCCTTCACTGACTGCCGGTGAGTTTCAGGGTTGATGACCTTTAAAGCCTATGCATGCCTGTCTCCCAGCTACATCTTTGATATGCTGGAACCGTATAAGTCGCTGTGCAGGCTTATATTGTCAGGTAGAGCTCTCCTGGTAGTTTCCGAGACTCACCTCGCTTAGCTAAGTCAGTGTTATCTTTTAAAGTGCTTCTGAAAACTAAGGCCTTTCCTTAGATTTATATTAACTTAGCTTTTTATAGGCCTAAATTTTAATTGACTGTTGTTGTTTATGTCTATGGATGGTTTTTATCTTGCATTGTGAAAGA
This sequence comes from Benthosema glaciale, assembly GCA_900323375.1. Lineage (NCBI taxonomy): Eukaryota > Metazoa > Chordata > Actinopteri > Myctophiformes > Myctophidae > Benthosema > Benthosema glaciale. The sequence continues at coordinate 7,210 of OOFJ01018407.1, read as the reverse complement.
GTTTTTGAAAAGCGCTTTATAAAAAATAAAGTTTATTATTATCATTAGACCCTTCATCTAAAATATTTATGCGATTGTGAGATGTTTAGAAATTCAAGGGTCAAAGCAAACATCGTCATCTCTAAATCGTAAAGTGCCGGAGGTGCAGAGGAAACTAATATAATGGGGTTTAAAGAAACCACGGTTCACTTCTGCTTCTCTTATAAAGTCTCGGCTGGATTCTTGAGGTTACATTGGGACGTCAGGGTTTAATATGGCAAAATGTTTCCCATGACCTTAAGATTTTCATGAAAACTAAATAGCTGCTACTAGTGACTCTTGACGACAGATGGTAGTACATGTCTGAGGGTGCCAGTCAGGGTAGCCTTTATCTGGCTGCCTGTCCTTGTGAAACGGGGTCAGGTTTACAGCACACAGACAGACACACACAGGCTTGTTGAAAGCACATCAGAGCCGAGCATTTGACAGCAGACATGATGGAGGTGACTGTCCTTCTCCATTACTGATGTATGGCAGCCCAGTGGGACATCAGGTCTACATAGTAAAATCGTTAGTATCCATTTACGAATATACAAATGTAACCAAATGGTCCATTTCGTTACATTGTAAAGACATTGTAAATGTGTTCTCGGAGTTAGAAATGGATTTGACTGTATACAGAAGGCAGTGGCTGCCTGCTCTGCTTTTTCGACTTGTCACTGTTTGTTATGACTGGCTCTGCGGTGACGTTAGGCTACGTGAAAGCTTTGCATCAGTGCCTTTGAACAAGAGAAGACTAAATACACATTGGCAGAACATCGCGCCAGTGCAGTCTACACCGAAACATCTGACATGTTAATCTATCTCTGACAGTAAAATTAACACAATGGGTGTTTTTTTTATTTTTATAGATGACCAGCAGTTTATATTGCTTCTTGTATGTGTTGTGGATAGGGTGACCAGATGTCCCTCTTTGCGTGGGACAGTCCCTCATTTCAAATACTTTTCAAGCGTCCCACATATTGACACCCTGTCCCACATTGTGACTGGCAGGCATCAGTGTTCAAATGCCCTAATAGGTAGTCCCCTGATAGTTAGCTTTCTGTTGTCTCTTTTCCTGCTAGATGTGTTTTTAAGTCTGTTAAAATAACATGAGAAATATTCCCCACTTTGTCCCACACATGCAATACTGTCCCTCAGTTTGGATCTGGTCACTCTAGTTGTGGATGACGTGTGCACATTTTCACCATAATGCTGCTGAGGGTATATAGTAAATCCTCTCTCTGACCACACAGGACATTGAGGAACTGATGCAGACGGACCGTCCTGATTGGCAGAGCGTCATGCAGTATGTCGCGCAGATCTACAAGTACTTTGAGACCTGACCCAGGCTGGAAGAGGGCACTAGTAGGAGGACAATGAAGATTGGAGGCACTGCAGCACTTTCTGCCCGGTCCAATTAACCAAGTACGCCGTTCTCTTGATGCCTCATAGTAAAATCCTCAGTGTTCATTTAACTGTGTGTAACAACTGACCTAAATGATTCAATGTAGGTTTTTTTTTTCACTCTGAGTTAAATTGACACTTAGGATTTTACTGTGTACCTTTACCCTTTCAGACTTTCTGCCCTCAGCCACCCCCCAGCCCCCCCTCCCTAGCCCTTCCTGCATACTACACAACACTCTACAAGTTACCAAGGATCCTTCTGTTCTTTAGAAATGAAATCTCGCTTGGCGTTTCAATTTTCTCAAGTTCCTTTACAAGACTTTAGAGTTGACATTGAGGCCCTAAATTCGCTGGGGCTACAGCGAGGACTGAGGGAGCAAATTGGCTCCTTTCTAACCTAATCACTGATTAGTAATCAGTGACTCTAGGGATTGTCTGATTCACTGATAAATACATATTTGCAGAAGAACAAGCCTTGTGGACACACATTGCAGAGTTCAAAAAATTATTGATTGTGTTTGACACAGGGACCAACTGTTGGCTGCGTTTAACCCCAAACCTACTTCATTGTAAAGCATTCTTGGTTGGTATATTTACTTCACATGGAGACACAAAAAACTCGGTATAATTTAGTTACAAAGCAGACTTGGCCTGTTTGCTGGAGATACTGTAAACAGATGCTTCCTTTGGATCTAATCTATTTATGTTGAGTACAGCTCATACAAGTTACTGATGATCAACTACTAGTCACTCAGCTATTGATTCAACAGCAATGGAATTATATTTTCGCCAATCTTAGTTTTACTTGTAGATCACAAAGCAACGGTGGCTGTTGACTCATTCTATAAACAAACTGCTGTGATATGTTGTTGCACTTAACTTTCTAGTTTGATTACAGTTGCAGTTGTACATAAACAAATATACTGGTAATCCATCTGATCCAACTGTCAATTTGCTTTTGGAAACTAAATCTGCCCATTATTATTGCAGTGTCAGTAACTCTCTGTGACTTGTCTATTTTGCATACTTAATATACCGTATGTGCCAATTGTTCAGCCAAAACACAGTTTTCATAAGATTAATCATAAGATTACCTATGCATGATGGCCAACTGACTGGGCATGCAATGTGCACTTTGTGCAGTCTCCATTCATTGCGCATGATTAGTGGATGGCATGCAATCATTTTCTCATTTTCAGGTGCACAGGTTGTTTGCACACATTGAAACCTTGGATGAATTTGCACCTTAGTTTTAAAACGATAAAAAAGCTGGGATTTTCTTTGAACTGCAGCCCTGAGAGTATTTTCAGAATAACTGCTTTGCGTTTTAACTGAGGCCTTTATATGTTGAATTTTGATTATCTGTACCATGGTTTGTCCAAAATTAGAAATCTGAGAAACACTTGCTGCCAAATGTGATACAGTGATATTACACTAAGAAGATCTAACACTATTTAACTTGCAGAATAGTTTTCTAGAAATATATTTTATGAAAATGATCGAATATAGACAGCCTTGCTGTTTCCGTTTTAAACACTAATTACTGATTCAATCAAACCATTGTATATTGTTTGTGTGTTATTGTCCTCCAAGAAATGTTGTGATTTTCCAACAGATTTCTCTCATCTCTATATATGGTACTCCAATTGGTTTGTAATTCATTCATACAAGAACCTGCTGTATTAAAAAATAATGCTGAATGAAATGAATATAATTTACATGTAAGAGCTGAGACATTACATTGTTGGTGGTCATGATTTACATTTATATTTGAAGATGCCCTCATGTTTTGTCACAGAGAGATTAAAGTGTATTTATTTATTTACGTGTACTACAAAATGACAATTAGGACAGAAATGTATATGCAGTTTTGTATTTGCAGATGTCATCTTTATTGGAGATTAATAAAGAATTGTTAAGTTTTTATCCTTTTTATTTCTCGTTTGACCATTGTTTACAGTGAAAAGATCTCTAGAATGTCTGTTTTTTTTAGACTAGCACCTTTGCAATTGTAACCTCCTGTTATGGAGTCAGCGGTGTTGAGAATGCTCTGGTACCATGAAGGTTTAATTGGTTTTCCACCATGCCCATTAAAGATCTGTGCCAGGGCAGTAAAACAATGCGAGAACAAATTACACTGGAAAAGTAGATTACACATTTGCGTATATAAGAGACAATGCGTTCCATTAGTTGTGCATAAATGACATTACATTTTAGTTAGTTGCCATACTATTACTAATCATATTTTACTAGGTAATGAATCACACCTGTAAAAACTCCACACATGCACAAATGACAGTACAATACATATATAAAGAAAAACAACATTACTTCTACTACTAAATGACTTATATACAGCTAAGCTAAAAGGCTCAAGTTGTTACCGTCCAGATCCAGAGACGTCCAAAGAAAGACAGTGCAGGTCTCATTAGTAATGTCCAAGTGACACAGTTGTCAATAATATTCTCATCCAACTGACATTTACAGTATATGTAACATAGGTATAACTGTTAATAAAAAGGAATAGTTGCCAACTAATATTAGACTAAGACCCAAGGCTATTATTTGACAAAGACTCTCAAGGCTCATTAGCTTTTTAAATTTTTCATCCAGCAGTTGGATCAAAAGACTTCAGTTAGCAACGACTAAAGGGCAAGAGTTTTGAACTCCCAACCACTGCATGGATAGGTTACCACTACACCACAATATTTCCTCTTTTGTCCATTGATGTATTCAGTGACATTAAAATAAACACATTTGGAAAAGGCCTCATGCTTGGTTATGAACCAAAATGCTTTTCTCTCTATGAAGCATTGGCATATCACCTGCAACACAGTGACATGGGAATGGGATATACTGGTTACAAGTAAATCCTTATCTAATCTAATCCTCATCTGCATCTAATCCTCATAGGATTTAGGTACAGACTGAATATGTTCCAAACAGTGAAGTTTCACACATCTCCTGCACCATAGAGGGATTGAAGGTATTGTTGAATAGTAAATTCTTAACCTTGTAGGCCCGGGGTTGGATTTGTAGTGAAATACGTCAACCTTGTAGGATTTGAGTATGAAGTGATCATTCTCAAATGTTTGACTTATGTTCTTTGAACTTTGAAGGCGTTAAGAACAGTTTTGATTGTACTAAGAATATTTTTATTCTGTTACTAAGAACATTTGGGAAGACATTTTTACCTTTACCCCTTTGCATTTAGGCAAACTGTTTTGCATGAAATGCACATTCAATTTCATTCTCTCAGACTTCTGCAGCCAGACTTCTGCATGATTTATTAGAATACTTTTCTACTCTACCCAGTATCCACCCCATGTTGCACAAATATCTGTTGCTTGCATGCAAGAGTAAAGCTGGGTGCAGTGTCAGCATTTACAGTAACAACAGTTGAATTTGTAGAGCGTGTGATTATGCAGCTTTGATATCTTCTGTGCTACACAGGAATTGGCATTGGTGACAACTAAATATAAAATGTTGCTGGATTTGGGTGCTAAACTAACGGAACTGTGATCATTACTACTGAATGTTTAAATAACCAGGTTTTCTTCTTTTTTTTTTTTTTCTTTTTTTTTTTTTTTAAGGTCTTGTAGGAATTGAACCAATATATTACTATTTTCTTGTCACCATGACCAGGCACGTGTGACGTGCACACATAGACAAGAAAGGGGGCTCAACCAGCCCCTGCCCTTTTATGCATTGGCAAGAAGTGTCCTCTCCAGACCATGGATGCACAAATGCCCCCTCTCGAAGCCATACTCGAAGGCAGTATTCAAGAGAATTACCCCATTACTCTCCTGAACTTGAATGCAGCATTTCATGTTGAAAGAATTCCCCTCTGTATTCCATGCCATACACCGCATCTCCAGTAAAAGTTGATTATACTTAATTGAGCTGGCTGGAAGGTCAAATCCATGCTAGGCTACATGAAGAATATTGCAGGGCAAGGTTTGAGTCAGAAAATCACCTGAGACTATATTACATCAATACACTGTATACAGACATGGACGGTGGACCACCTAATCAGGCCATGGATGGACCACTAGAAATTAACTGCAGACCTAAGATAACACGTCAATGTAGTCACTCACTAGAAGTAGGGCTCAAGTTCAAGCGCAAATTCAGAACTTCACAGAAAAGGGAGTTAGAATCTCAAGAAGGGAAAGTGTGATTGCCAGGTTCATGTCTGCTCAATGAGTCAACGTGTCTACTAACTACATGTTTGCGCACTCATACTTAAGTTACAAATCATATATAGGCTATATTAAATTAACATCAGTTTAATGGGGACCGTTGGATGAAGTATATAGAATAAGTGTGGGACAGGAATAGATGAGTGCCTGGTGGTTCTCACTTTTTCCAGCTGATGATGACTACTTAAAGTTTGCTGCGCGTAGTAGCCTAATTATATCAACAGTCATTATTTAAGAACATATGTGTCATACAGGGAACACGTATATAGTGTCAAATGTGTCTAGCGTAATTGAAGTTCACACCCCAAATATTTAGGGGTGATGAAAAACAGATGCAGGCAGCCATGGGAGTGTGTTGTCTTGGTGATCCTATAATACGTCGACCGCTTAAAGAATTCTGGAGATGTATGCAGGAGTTCAGCTCAGGCTCTTTATTGGCGCGTAATTACGCATTTAACATGGTGACGCTAGTCTGGAAATCATGTTTTCTAATTAAAAGCGTGTGTGTGTGTCTCTGTGCGTAATCATCCGCAGACATCACAGCGCTGTGTGAGGCGTGGCGACTGTCGGTTTTTTCTCTCTTTACTTCAAAACTCGTGTGTTGGGGAAGTTCAGTGACACACAGCGTGCTGCGCGCTGCGCCATATACAGCTGCTGTGCAACCAGGGACGTAGAAACGCAAACAGATCAAACTCGTGCGAAAATAGCGACAGAGACAATGCACAGATTAAGCAGGGTAAGCACATTTTTGTATTGATTTAAGATCCTATATCATTTGTATTTATATATGATATGTGGCATGTGCATTTCACTCGTTTTTCTTCTAATAATGCATTTTACTTTACACTTACATGTTCTTTTCTGTAATTTCCTTGCAGATGGCTGGACTGATATATCACTCAAGTGGAATATCTTTGGATTACAGCAAAAACACTTTATTCTTTTGGAATATCTAAGAACCGTCTCGCACATGACAGTTAGGCTACATCTGAATAGCCCACAGATTTAGTCCAGTTATTTGCTGAGATGAGTACCGGTAACTCACCCGAACCACTCACTCAAATTGTATATATTACAATTGAATTAATAATTGCCATTTTGTCTATATCAGGCAATGTATTGGTTTGTTGGGCTGTCGCCATAAACACCACTTTGAAAAACGCAACCAATTACTTTTTGGTGTCTTTGGCTGTGGCGGATATTTTGGTTGGTTGTCTTGCCATTCCCTTTGCCATAACCATAAGTATTGGCATATGCTTGGACTTCTATGGATGTCTCTTCCTGGCATGCTTTGTCTTAGTACTGACACAAAGCTCCATTTTCAGCCTGCTTGCCATTGCAATTGACCGCTATATGGCTGTCAAAATCCCTCTAAGGTGAGTAGCATATCAGAACTTTGAATCTAAAATAACATCATTCTAATATTTTTGACTCAACTAGGAGACAGATTTTTAATAACCGTCCTATAGGCTATTTATTTGTGTGTGTGTGTGTGTGTGTGTGTGTGTGTGTGTGTGTGTGTGTGTGTGTGTGTGTGTGTGTGTGTGTGTGTGTGTGTGTGTGTGTGTGTGTGTGTGTGTGTG
>OOFJ01018402.1:0-10907 GCA_900323375.1 Benthosema glaciale | reverse complement strand
TATGAATACTGAACGCGTTGCTCAATAGAAGCGACTGTGTGTGTGTGGGTGTTGTCAACTTGATTGACAGGTGCATGGCCTCAGGATATGATGCAATGACAGTCGCGCGGCCGGGTCGTTATTCATTAGAGCGGTGGCGTGTGGTGGCGCGCGCGCGCACACACACACACACACACACACACACACACACACACACACACACACACACACACACACACACACACACACACACACACACACACACACACACACACACACACAGACAGACACGTGCATTAACTTGAATTAAGTCAATGGGTCAAAGTCAACCACTTAAAACTACATTTGTTAACCGAGTTCTCCTGCAAGTCTGTACTTTTACTCCCTTTCCCCCTCTATTACAAATATCTTTGCTGAAAATAGACATTCTATGATTCTATCAGCTTCCCTAGTCACAAAATCCTATAGGATTCCGATGGAATATTTGGCTAAATGCTCTCTTGAGTCTTGACTTGGTAAATTAGACCTGAGTTGGGTCTGTACTTGGACTGATGCTTTCCCTCTACACCAGGTGTGTCCAAACATTATTCTAAGGGGCCATATTAAATATTAAAAAAGGGCCAAGTAGGCTACATCTCAACTGACATAATGTGCCTTCAAGATAACAAAGTCACATATGCATCTCATTTAAACGATTTTAGGTAACTATCATCATCAATATTTTATATCAATGGTTGTGGTGGATATACACACACAGGACAGTTTATAACGACAGTCATAATTCACTGCGTTCTTACCCATGTTAATAGTGATGGTTTCTCTTACCATAGGCAGTATTGACTTGAATGCAATGCATAGTGTTCTACCTTAAGAGTGTTAAACACACCTCCGAGGTGTTGACGTGACTTCCGAATCCTACCAGTAGTGTTGTGTTTGTTGTGTTTGTTATTTTTTCGGATTAAACGGAGTGCCACCATCGTTGGCTCATCCAAGAGGAATAAATCTCCTCTTCTCTGCCTACACCGGCACTCCTACATGGTCTTTGTTAGATGTGCTGTGAACAAAACAAACACACACAAAACTACCAAATGTAGCCAGACGCGCATGGTATAACATTACATTTAAAAAAAGGGGTGGGTTCCAGGGGTTCCCTGGAACAAAATATATTGAGATGGGTGTCCGCAGCCAAATACATATCATTTTGGGGTCCTTGACATAAAGAAAAAGTTTGAGAACCACTTAGAAGACATTTGTAGAATCGGCTTCAGGTCTTAATGGGTTAAAAAGAATCACAATCAGGAGGGAATAAATCACACTTGTGTGAAGTGAGTGGCACTCTGGGCGCCCGCTGGCCAAGTGGTCCAGGCGCATGCCACATATAGGCTTTGGCCTGAGCACGTCGCATGTTCGAGTCGGAGTCCCGTTCATGACGACCTTTGCTGCATGTCTCTGAGCGGCCCTCTTATCATCATCATACATCACAAACACAAAGCTGGACATGGGAGGGGCTGGCCCCCATCAAAAGAAATAATAATAATCACACTTGTGTGAAGTGAGAGGCACTCTTATCATCATACGCAATCATATGTCATCATACATCTACTGTATGGGGTACATGCAGACACACAAAGCCGGGCATAGGAGGGGCGAGCACCCCTCAAAAACGTCTTTCCTTCAGTATAAATGACCCCCTCCACCGCGTGATGTCATGTTGATGACATGATCACATATCATCATCATCATCATGATAAAAAAATCACAAAAGTGTGATTTCCTTTTTTTTTTTTTTTTGCTAGTCATGGCTGCCAGTTCCCACATGATATTGTGTGGGAGTCCAGACTGATCCAGGCCGTACTGAATAACTGACAGCTTACATAACAACTTGAGACTAGGACTGAAGTAGTCTTAAGTCTAAGTCATCAGGTGTTCGATATTCTCCAAAGAGGATGATACGATCCCCCACCATGCAACAGAACATGTAACACGTCGGAGACGGTCCTTTCCCTTTGGGCTCAACCTTCTTCCAGGAGGTGGTCTCTGGGTTGAATTTCCACACATCATTGACATACCGTTGGCAATCGCTGTGTCCACCAAATATGTACAGCTCTCCCTGGTAGGTAAAGGCTGAAACCTTACAGAGTCCTTCTGGAAGAATCTGTGTAGAAGGCGTGTCCAGCCAGATTTTTGTCTGTGTCAAATACTCTGATGGTGTTGTAGTGCAGACCCCATTGATCGTAGGCTTCGTAGCCCCCAAATACAAACATGTTTGTCCCGATGATGGTAGCAGAAATCTGTGTAGCAATCCTGAACGCAACTTTACAGTCAGCAGATAACTCACCAATAACCCCTTATCCAACTCAAATTTACTAATCTTTCTCAGAGCCGTACAATTTCACTGGAGCATGCAGCGCATGATGATATAACATTAATATATGTATATTTTTATATACAATATTTGTATATTGTAAAATTAATGTTAATTTAACTCAGAGTGTACAAATGGAACCATTCCATTTGTACGCTCTCTGAGTTACAGACCCATAAGGGTCCATTTGGTTCCTAATGATCATTTAGCTGGGGACCCCCTGGAAATCTCTCAAGGACCCCTAGGGGTCCCCGAACCCCACTTTGGGAACCACTGGCTTACGCCATACGAGTGTCGCTGCCGAACACCAAAAACAGCAGATCTACAAGCTCACAATGTCACATCATTGCTAAAATATTGATATTAAAGGACCACTTCACCACTTTTCAACTTATTTTCATATAATTGGTTCTCACTAATGTTCATGATAAAATGCCACAATTTCTTTCTACTCCGTCTGTGTCTCATAGGAGGGCTATGGGCAGTTCAGAAACATTTTTATTATCATGAGAACGATGGCTTCCATTATCGTATTGCAACTTTTCAGGAATAGAAACCCTGCAGTTTCTATTCCCCATAGATGATGTGCATGGTGGATGGGTGTGTGAACTGCCCACAGCCCTCCCATGAGACACAGAGTATTTAAAAAATCGGCGCATTTTATCAAGAACATTACTGAGGACCAATTATATGAAGGCCTGAAGTGGTGAAGTGGTCCTTTAAGGACTTTTTTAAATGGGTTTCTCTAATTGGAAATGTATGGAGGTTTATTGTGCAAAATTTCATACAATTACTTGATTACTTTTTTTATACATTTTTATCCCACAATTCAATTTTTACATCCCATTTTTCACCCAGGGTCAATTATCCAATGTAATCCTGGCCGTTACACTTCCTCTGCCAACCTGGGGAGGGCGGCGGTTAACCTCATGCATCCTTCTATGCATGAGGTGTCCAAGCTGCTTCTTTTCACCTGAGCTCGTGGAAGGAACACATGGCCAGAGCGGGAGGCAGTTTAGAGAACAGGATTACTGCATGTTGTTTGTGAAGGTGTCCCTAGGGGACACAGGGAGAACATTCAAAGTTGCAAACTCCACACAGAAAGGCCCTTTCGCCAACCCTGCCTTCGTTTATGGGCACCGATGACGTGGAATCGAACCCAGGACCTTATAGCTGTGGGGCAACAGCACTATACGTTTCCTCTTTGTTTTAAAAGAATGCCAAAGCTTTTAACAAATACATTATGATGTCACTGAGCTAAAGGAAATAAGGTTATCACAGACAAGAGTAATGTAATGATTAAATTAAATATTCAAACAGTCTGTCTCTGTGGGGGCCATCAAAGGCCCATATCATTGTTTATGAATAGATGAAAAAGCCACATAGTCTGCCGTAACCATTCCTGCATAGCAAGCTAGCCTCGGTCCCAGGCTTACTCATCTGCGAAGAGAAAAGCCTGGTCACAATGTAAGGCAGAGAAGCCATCGGCGGAAGTGTCGGTCGGAACCATACGGAACATCAGTCAGATGTATTTCCCCCGGATACGATATTTCCCACAACTTCCGTTGATAGCTTCTACAGCGTAGGTCTTGCCCAGGGTGATATCAAGCATACAAAGCACAAAGTGGGTGCTACGTTCAAATGTAATAGTTCCCAATCATTGTTACATCTTACTGTATTGCACTGAATAACACTCAATATGTATCTTTCAGTTTGCCCTCTGAAAATGTTTAACGATAACCACCTATATACTTTGTCATACAAAGTATAATAGCTGAATACAGCAGTGTCATTTCACGACAAGTGAGCTTGTAGATCTGTTATTTTGTGAGCTGTGGTTAAAATGGCACAATGGACTCTGTTGAAGGGATGGTCTACGTACTGGGATCAGCTGCGTCAAATCATCTATGAAGAAGTGGACCTTGGCACTTGGCAGATCAGCGGCACCATGCGAGTGTGGTGATTCTGAGCAGACTTCCGAACACACAGTCTCCTTCACCTGTTCCCTGTACAGACCACGGCCGGAGGCCGGCTTCTTCCAAGTGGGACCAGAGACGAGGGCGTGGCTGCGTTAGACATTTGTAGATGATGCAATATACATGTATCATGAAGTCTGCTAAATGTCAAGGTAAGATGAGCTGCCACACCAAAATGCAACAAGATTTACTTATTCGGCAATAGCTCAATCATGGCTTCAAATTACACCATAAAATCATTAATATCAAAGTCTTTTATGTCTTTTGAATGACTGCTCACTTGTAACAACGTTATCAAACATTACTTTCGGATACAGTATATATACAGTAAAGAAGAAAAAACATAATGGTTTTTCACAAATAACCTCTGTACATTAATTGTTCTACATAAGCCTACCATAGACATTACATTCTAATAAAGGCTTATTTTTCCATCTTCTTTTGGGTACACACAGTATGCAGTCCAATAAGTTAAATATATTTAGAGGACACATTCAATGCAACATCATACTTTTTGCCAGATACCTGTTGTTATGCTAGTTTTGTTGTTCTTGTTATTTAGGAGACAGTAGGAGTAAAAAGTCCCATGGATAAACTGCTGTGCATGAACGAGATATAAACATGACATACTGTAGCATGAATATAGACAAAAAGGTAGCATTATGATGGTGTGTTTGACAAGAGATATTCCCTTCTGTTGACATATCTCAGAGGCAGTTAAAATACCTGGTGGACTGGTATATTTAGCCCAGGGTATACTTGACATCTTTCTAAGCATAAGGTACTGTAGTTCTTTTGATTTCCAAGGAAGCCAATGTATTCCATTCATTTCAAAACAGTATCAGAAGTGAACCTGCAGAGACTTGAAACCTGCTGAACTTAAACCCTGTACACTGAGTTGACTGTAGTCCCCCCCCCCCCCCTTAATTTTTCCCTCTGCACCAAATCGACAAGAGAAAGAAAGATCGACAAGCTCACAACACGTCAAATAGCAAATGTCAAGATTAGTTGAAAATGTTAATTGATTTGTAAAAAAGAAAAAAAAAGGCCATGGAGAAAAGAAATGATTAGAAACTAAATTCAAATGTTTTTTTTGTTTGTGTGTGTGTGTGTGTGTGTGGTGGTGTGGCGTGCGTGCGTGCGCGCGCACGTGTGTGTGTCTTTTATAGTGTGTAGTATTAAGTTTTCTGTCAATCGATGTCTTGTGCTGTTGTGTTGTCTTGCATTTGTCTGTTTCATTTGCATTTGAAAAATCTAAATAAAATATGTAAGAAACAAAAAAACAAAAAAACAAACTAAATTAAAACAACTTCTGAGTGAGTGAATTTCCTGCTTAGTTTAAAACAAGGGGGTCTATTACCGGTGTGGCATGTCAATCACTGCCTTGAATAAGATAAAAGTGAAATACACAAAGAAATAACTTCACAATATGTGAAAAATATTCAGGGATTGACTTCCTTGGTCATTTTCGACAAAGACAAAGACCTTCTATGTCGCAAAAACTGTGAAATCAATTATTCCAAAATCAAACAAACGCTTGTATGTTTTGGAAAATGGTCGGCAGTAATGTCACGCATACTGTTAGCTGTGGACAAGACAGACTGTCAGCATGGTGCTTTAAATATAGTCACCAGTACATCACACCAGAGTTTCTGTCAGGATATCCGCATTAACTGTTGATCTCAGTTGCCATATATGCCATCTCTCACTCTGGCACTGATCAGCGTCAAGGCCAGTCCTTTCTCCTGCCCCGGACACAGCCGCAGGGTCCACAGTGTGGGAAGCGGGACTAGTCCTCTGAAGCGGCTGTTCAGGGGGCACTTGTGGGCTCAGACCTCCAGGCTGGTGCATGACAAGGGACGGGGTAGAGTTGGACATACGTCTCTCTCTGAGAGGTTCGGTGTGCTGAGTGTCTGTCCCGCCCTTGAGGGGAGCACTGTACGGGTTTCTCTCCCTCCCGGATATGTCCTCCGAGCTGAAGGCTCCCCATAGGCTGTGTAGTCGCTGAAGTAACGAGGAATCGGGCTTGCGCTGTCCTCCTCTCTGTTCTTGAGGCGTACTGCTGCTGCGTGTCACCGGGAGGTGCGTCCGGTGTCCTGACACTGCCGGCGACGTCCGGGCTCGCCTGAGAGACAGCTTGCTGTGACCTTGGTGACTGTTGAGCCCCTCTGACCGTCCATAGCACTGACTTTCCGACACATTGCCATGGGAACCTGAGCAAGACCATTCGTTTACTATCCTACCATCTCTACATCACCATCTACAACAACATGAAAGGAGGATTCTATTACCGGTGAAGCTGTGCTGGTCCACAAAGTCTTGGCTGACATGCCAGGACCCCCAGAAACTGTCATTGTGGTCCTCTAACAGTTAGAAACAAGAGACAAGGGACAGAACAAGTGATGCGTCAACATATTTAGCAATGTACATATTTCAATACATTATACATCTTCTGTTTAATGCAAAATCATTCTGAGCTCACCCTTACCAACGGTCGGCGAGGTGCATGTATCTCCAGGTGTGTTTTTGGAATGGCCGCTGTGTTTGTACTGCGCACGCAGTTTGAAGAGCCTGTCAGAGCTACTGTCAGGGCTACTGTCTCCTTGACACTTGTACAGCAGGCGGTCTGACAGGACAGGAGAGTTGTTGTCATAGGGAGATACCTCTCCACTCGAGACTTTGTTGGAGTCACTTGATAAGCGTCTGTCGTCACTGAGAGAAAAGGACTCTTCCGTTTTCAGAGAGCCTGGGCTTCTGTAAAGACAGACAGACACACACGAAGGGTTGCCACTCACTGTCACCTTCCATGATGGTGTACTGAAGGTAGGTACTCCTATTATGGTTAGGGGTTGGGAGCTGGCATTCTGTCTTACGAAAGCATACCACAAGGGGGCCGTCACAAGGTATAACCAATGACTTATTTTAGACCAGTGGTTCTAAAAGCCTTCAAAATGTATGAGAATCACTTCAAGCACTCTACTGCTCAAAATATGTCGCAATGAAAGGCATTGTGATCTTGTAGATCTACTGCAAAACTCACGAGTACTGAGAATCTTTCCTCCTCAGTAAGTAATCCACCACATCAGGATCGGTCTCCAGCAAGCTCATCAGAACCTCATTCTGCAGGTCAGCAGGCACCTGGGGAGGCCAGGAGAGAAACACAGCCTTCCATTGAACCTTGTAACAAGGGCAGACAGCCGTAAGGTTTGATTCCATGCCTTAATTGAGAATCAGACATCAAATGATGACAGGGCGTTAAATACACTCAGCTAGTGCCTAAGTACAGTACCTCTGTATGCAACAGAGGCAAAAGGATGTTTACTCTGTGCCAGTGCTGAATGAAAGAAATGTTTTGCCAACACCAATTTCTTCCTCAGCCTCTTCTCTGGGCTTTCTGGCGAAGAGCAGAAACACATATACAGCCCTAGCTAAAGGTTGTAGACAAAATTGAATATGGCTCAATATTATATGACACGGCCTGGGAGGAAGCAAGGCCCACTCACTGAGGCTGAGCTCAACTTTACAAGGCGCAGTGGTGAAAAACAAATTGTGAGGATATATTAGCTTTACTGTAATGGAGGTTTGTATTATGGGAGACTATCTGAATGAGCTTAGTCCTTCTCGAAACTTATAAAGCCAATGTTGACATTTCATTAGGTGGCTCCGCTCCATTAAGCTTGAGAATTCCCCATAAACGCTTTGTGAGATTTTATGCCAGGGAGGAGGAATGGCTATTGAATGCCTGTGTTCCCTCCGTGATTCTAATTCAAATGCAATTTATTTGGCACACCACGGCGCTCATTAAAGATAGCTTACCATAAAAAGAGTCTCGTGGGTGGAGATCATCCTTTGGACAACGCTGATAATGGCTGTGCTCTCCTCCGCACGGGCAAAACTCTGGACCACAAACTCTTTGTCTGAGTTCTTTTGCTTGCGTAAAAGGTTAGGCCCAAAGATGGTGGCCAAATTGAGAGATGTCATCTTGTTTCCAGAGTTCTAAACACAAGGTAGCACAATTTGACACGTTTGCTATGCACACGTTCACACAAACACTACAATACAACACAAAACACTAACTCGTGAAATGTATTAGACAGGTCATGAGTTAGTGTATTGTTGCATTGTATAAATGGTGTACCGGTATGTTATATGAAATATGTTGTTTCATTGATGATGTGACTGAGACCCCAGGAAGAGTAGCTGCTGTGTTGCACAGAACTAATGGGGATCGAATAAATCAATCAAATCTATTTATGTATTTGTCACCAAAATCAAGCTCATGCACATGGAGCATCTAGACACTAAGCTAACAGCCATTTAATGGAGATTATTATGCTTGAATTTAGCTAACTCTGATCCTAGAGCAAACATTTCTGGGGTTACCCTCAAATTACGTTGAAGGACAATAATTAGGAAGCTTACTAAAGGTGGCTTTGGACCAAAAAATATAAAGAATGCTCTATTCTTCTGTCATTTTGATTGAACATAGACTGAAATGCAGCCCAAAAACAACCCGTACATATATACGTCACATACTGACAATAGCATATAAATACACTCTGTAAGCTTGTAGATCTGCTATTTTCAACAAATGTTCACCAGCTGCTTTTGTCGAATGTTCACATATTATTGCTGAATTGTTCACCTATTAGGGGTTGATGTGGTTAAGAGTCTGAATGGACAATAGTCTTTCAGGACGCCACAGACCGCCTTCTCCCAAACAACCAGAAAATGGTGGGAATGTGACCCGTCATGCCCCTGTGTCCCCATGTCCCTTCAGGGACCCCAGGATACAACTTTTATTCACTGCTCCAGTAATCCTACAGTCCTCGCAAAGACAAAACTTTGTCTTTTATCCCAGTGGGAAATAATTATTAATCTCTACTTTGGTAAGAGTTTGTGATCAAAAGTAATTGACACTAGGGCTGCAACTATCGATTATCTTCTTAGCGAATATTTGAATATCGATTACTTTTTCAATAATCTAATCTAAAACGTACTCAAGAAGTATGTTTTGGATAATAAAAAAAATCTGATTAACCACTTAAAGGGATAATTCAGATTTATTTAAATTGAAATACTTGCCATTAATATAGTGGTTGCAACTGTATTAATTGATTGCCCGAGTCCCGTGGTGGGAGTTCTGCTCTGGTTTTGGTGAAATAGTAAAAATTGATTATCTTATTTTTTTCAATCAATTTGCTTGATTAACTGTTGCACACCTCTTGCCCGTCGCTGTCGTAGCTGTCCTGGGCGTGCGCGGCCACGGTGGACAGGAAGTGCAGCAGCCGCTGCAGCGTGTCGCTGTTGCACGGCGGAAGCAGGTACATCAGCAGCTGGAGCGCCACCTCCTGGTCGGTCCAATCCAGCACTGCAGCAGAGGAAGGAGAACCCCATCAATACCAAGGCAGACACAAACAATGTCAATGGGGGGCTATACGCACGCACACACGCCATTTTGGAAAGAACTTCGGCCCCTTCCCTACTTCCTTCACAGGTGTTACAGATGATACTATTGAAGGCTCTGTTCCATTCTGGTCAAACAGTCCACGCATACGGGTGTGTAACTCGGGAGAGTTATTGGGGTCATTGAAATTCAAAACTTTGAGAACCACTGCACACTAAATGGAACAGAGCCTTAATTAGTATCATCATTAACACCTGTGAAGGATGTAGGGAAAGTAGCCCGGAAGTAGGAAGAGTTACTCTGTGTGCATAACATATAGCCCATTCATAGTATATGTACAATTAAGAAAAATGTCTAAACAAATAAATAAGAAAATAAATTATATTATCACTGATAAATCCACAGAGAAATGTGGTCAAAATGAACGCAAAATTTGATGTGGTCCGCCTCCTATCACCTAGCCTTGTGTGTGTGAATGTGTGAATGTGTGTGTGTGTGTGTACGAGCTGCTCACACATGGTGTTGATGAAGGCAGTATACAGCTCTCTGGTCAGCAGTGGGTCCGGCATGTCCCTGAGGAACTCTTTGAGCAGCGCGGCCACCTCGTGGACACTGTGCTCCTCGTCCAGATGGACGTCCAATCCCTGGTCAAACTCCTCACGGAGCTGTGGTCAACACAAGTACAATGGTTAAATCAGTATTTAAATCCCTTTAAATCAGTGTTTTTCAATAGATTTTGACCCAGGGACCACCATCCCGACTAAAGGTGGCCTTACACTAGCCGATTTTTTCCAATCTGAAATCTGATAGCGCCACACACTACAGGATAATCGGGCCCGATTATTTTATCAGATTATCTTATACAGCTTTCACTACGCGATTGTAAAAGTCGGGCGCCCCTCATACAAGATTGTCGGCCCCCGAGCGAGTGGGAAGGAGAGTGGAAGAAGGGAGAGAAGGAGAGGAGCACGTTAGCAGAACTGCAGAAATAAACATTGGGGGATTTGGGATGAAGAAACATCCAGTTTTAAAAGTCCGCTGGACATCTGAAATGGACCAGGAATTGGTGGAGAGATGTAGAAATCATCCAACGACTTTTCCAATCATTGAAAGAAACTGAAGACATGTTTTCGCTAGATGCTTTCAATGATTGGAAAAGTCGTTGGATGATTTCTACATC
>OOFJ01018399.1:24748-36182 GCA_900323375.1 Benthosema glaciale | reverse complement strand
CGCTCTTCCGATCTGGAGCAGCCTGGTTCCGGCAAACCACCCCGTGTCCGAAACCATCGATAAATTACATAGTTACCATGTGGGGGTCCCCGGAACAATAAGGACCCCCAGAAACACGGTCAGGAGGCCAGCCCGCTTTCGGCGTGCTGCCCCGCGCCCAAAACTGTCGAGAAATGACAGAGTTACGGTACTTTAGGTGTTCCTGGGGGGTCCCCGGGAATGTGTAGAGTTCCAGACCCCCAGGAACATGCCCAGGGGGCCGGCTTGGTTAGGGTGAGCCTGCCTGTGTCTTAAACTGTCGAGAAATTACCGAGTTGCAGTGTTGCATGTTTTGGTACTCATACATACTGTACATACATACATACATACACATACATACATACACACATTTCTACGTAATGGAGCGGTTCGGCACCGCTCAAAAATCCCTCTCCCCTGGTTTAAGCATACCTTGTTCAGTGCAAGGGAGGCGTTTTCCTCGACCATTGACGCTGTCAATCTCCTCAGGTCTTCCACCTCCTTCACATGATAGTTAAGTGCCTCATTCAGTCGGACGTTCTCCTTGAATACAGAGCGTGAGGCGTCATCCAGCTGGCTGTTGATTTGCATGGGGATACAAGCAAATCAGAAAGAGAGGCCATGTCTGAAATGTTCTAAAATTGCCAACACAGTGAGAAGTAGCGTTTACCAGGTTTACCAGGAAGATCTGAGAATTGGTCATATGCAGCATATACTACCTACTGTAGGTCGGATATTAGTGACCTACAAACGTGTACTGTATTATGTAGGTATGTAATATGTATTTATTTATTTCACTTTTCTCCCTAATTTAGTCTTTATGTACAGCAGTCCCTGCCACTGTCAACCCCTACTTGTTTGTCTGGGGCTAGCCTGGCCATGCCAGTGTGCTTTCTGGTCTAGAGGGGCATGCACGCTTGGAGCAAGTGCTGGAGAATATTGGTTCACCGATCAGAGCCCCCTGCCCCCCTCCAACCCTCCCTGGTAGAAAACAGCAGAGAAAAGTTACTCTATTGAGAGTGCTCCATCTGCACTGTAGTTCACTCCCACTCCTATACCAATCATGTTCCCCCAGGCTTTCATTTTATGAGCCGTAGTGAACGAAAATAAAACCCTGGGTACCGAGGCTAGTCTGGGGCTAGTCTCTCGGGACTGTTCAAAGGAAAAGAGGGCGCTGTTTTTCCTTTATTTTTTGACGATGGGTTCTCAGATTGGTCTGGGGCAAACCCCCAGAACCGGGAGGGAACAGTGAACCGGCCAACAAGAAATAAATGACAATCAAATCACGTTTCTTCTCCAATACACATGGAGTCACCTGCTGCTTACATTCACCTGGCAGTGAAAATCTATCCCTCCCTTCCTCTCTGCAGACAGGTGCCCTGGTCAACCTGCTGTTCATGTTGAGCGCCCAGCCAAGCCAAAAGCACTGCAGAGGAATCAAACCACAGCCTCTACGGTGGTGGGCAGGTATTTTGCCCCTGCGCCACCCGGACGCCCCACAAATGTTATTTTAAAATACTATATGCGGCCTGTTAATTTACTGTGACTCACTCATAGCTGGTGATTTGGCTTTTCGGAGCTGAATAGAATGAGGTGTGTCCATGTAGAGTAAATCATGACTAATATATCCCAGTAAAATTCTGTGCTCCTAGTCAGCAAATGTAATTAAAATGGGTCAAACTGGAGCGTGTTCACACTTAAACTCAATTAGCGGTACTCAACTCAAATCAACATCAAAGCCTCACCAACACCAATGTGTTATGCATGGTAAAATGTAACAACACCACAGAAGAAAAATATAGCCCCTTATGGATTCAAAACGAACAAAGATGTTTATGCTTGTTTAAGGCAAGGCCCGTTGAGAGTGAGACTGCTAGGAATGTAATCGTTGTCTGTAAGTGATGTATACACATACTGCATTCGTGAATCTGACAAGATGGTGCAGTGGAAACAATAACCTTGTTTTCTGTACTTGTGATTTATTTACTTCTTCTGCTCTACCCTGCCCTGAATGTTCAGTTTGAAGAATAAAATTAGCCTGTAATGACACAGCAGAGAGACACTTACACAATGGCTTCGTTGTGGGCTCTCTCAGCTAGCAGGGCGATCCTCTGCTCAGCCTCTCGCTCCAGGCGAGCCTGTGCAAAGGAATAGACACAACTCACTGTTCCTTCCGTGCCTCTTTGCTTCTTTTGGCTTCACACCTGACTAGATAATTGTTCAAATAAGTACTTTCAACTTGGCGTCTCTATTTTGGGAATGGGCGTTATAACTTTTTTGACATTGTAAAAAAAATAAATAACTCTAAATCCTTAAAAAACAATTTCCAAACATAATTTGGAATTATTTTTCGGGTTATTTAAATGCAAAAATAGCAAATAAGCTCACTAAGACACGTTGAGTGTGAGTGAACTATTTCTAGGTCTAATTTAACTTATGACTGCAGTGCAGTGTAAATGTCTGTCAAATATTTCATACCTTTTCAATGAAAAATCGGTGCTCCATTCTGGCCAGGTTGTCCTGGTGTTGTTTGTCAGCAACACGCATGCTTTCCTTAATCTGGAAACCACAGGGTTAATGTTTACTGGTACAATTCTGTGATAAGAGCCAAACACACCTGTTAACTCATTAAGAAGGGGAACGCATCTGTGCCATTTCATTTCAGAGCTAAAAAGCCATTATTTTATGGCAATTCAAAAATAGTAGATACCGTATACAGATTTAAAATAAAATGCAAATCTTTGAATATATATACTTTTTAAGAGAACCCTTTTAACTCAAAACTTTGCTCCTGGGACTGGGAGCCCCTGGAACAAAATCTTTTGCACTGGGGGGACCGCATATGATATTTTTGTGGTCCTTGACATGAATTAGCGTTTGAGCACCACTGATATATATAGCAACACAATTTCTTTCAGAAAACAGTTTTAGAAGACATTTTTAGAATCGGCCTCAGGTCTTAATGGATGAAGTACAGTAATCATCTGTGTATTTATCCTCACATCGCTGAGCTCCTGCTCCATCTGGGCTTTCTTCTTATGAAACTCCTTAATCGTCTTCCACTCCCCCTGAATCATCTTAAAATCGTCTGACCTCTCTCTGAACCTGTCTTCCAACTCGTTTATTTGAAGTGTGTATTCAGCAACCTGCAATGTTAAAAAAAAAAAAAAAACATTATGTACAGAAGATAATATAGTGTGTCTATGCACATAAAAGGCCTTTTGTATAGATTCAGGAAAAGTACATATTATGCTCTTTTTTCAGAGAACTGTCCAGAGATTCCAGGGACACAGAACAACTGCTTATACCAGCTGAGAAGTAAACGTTCTAAAAGTTCACAATGACCATGCCCTTTGCAACCCAGCCCAACTTAAGCACACATCAGGCTGGGTTTGTCAGGCTCAATACCTCAAGTCAGAGTCAATTGCTACTGTGGACACACCAGTCAGGGAAAAAATGCAACAACGTGACCAAAGTCATGAGACACCAGCGAAACATGCGCCCACAATGATGTACATGATGAGTAAATGAATGGTTTCCAACCATCTGACTACATCTTTTTGGCTTAATTGTTATTCTTCAGATAAGGAGGAAAGCCGAGATCTGTTTGCGCTGCTACTGTATATGCTGTGACGCCAACGTGCACTTGTGCTGTTGTTGCCCGTAAACTGACATTTCTGGCAGCTACAGCAACACTCAAATGACAGTTACCCAAAGTGGAATTGTGGTACCAAGTGTTGTCGTGGTATCAAGCCAATATGGCAGTGACATGTTATTCTTTATTTATTTATATTAAAAATAAATACAAAATGTTCAACATGGTGGCATTGAGGAGATTCAGTGGATTGCACTGTTGCCTCACAACAAGGGATTTACATCCTTGGCCTACTGGCAGCGTGCACTAGAAATTTGGCACTTAGCTCCCCAGTGAGACACTGAGGCGGATATTCTCCAAAATGCTTTTCAAGCATTCCTCTGTAAATTGGCTCTAAACCTTTAGGTCGGAGGGCTTGAACCTGAACACACTTGAGACTGAGTAATGCTTAGTTGTTCTCCCCATGGTCATTATACCTAAGTTAACTTAAGTGTTAGAGAAACAGAAACAGTACTTGAACACACAACCTGTGCAACAGTGAGTCACTGAGAACTTTACTTGTTTTCCCAGAGCTTTTCAAGCTTTCCTCTGGTTCATTCTCCTTAAACAGAGAACTTAAACACCCAACCTCAGCAACACTCATTGACACCTATGTGACCTCTACTTAAATTGGCTCTCAAAACTCACATTTAAGTTGGAGGTCTTGAACTTGCAAAGTCAGCACCTTCAGCCAAGTGCTGAACATACTGAGCCCAACAACAACACTCGAGTATTTGCAGTTATTGACCCTATACCATGTTTGCATTAAAATTGTATTTAGACCTGAAGAGCATGGAATTTAAAACATGTTCAGCAAAGCTTTTACCTA
The DNA here is from genome assembly GCA_900323375.1 of Benthosema glaciale. Classification (NCBI taxonomy): domain Eukaryota; kingdom Metazoa; phylum Chordata; class Actinopteri; order Myctophiformes; family Myctophidae; genus Benthosema; species Benthosema glaciale. The sequence continues at coordinate 31,701 of OOFJ01018399.1, read as the reverse complement.
GTATGAGACAACAGACCATCTGTTTATGCTTTTAACATAACCATGTATGAAACCAGTCCCAAATATTTCTTTTAACGTAGTTGCCCCAGAAAATATATAACATTTGGAAGAATGGAGGATCACCCAATTAATTTGTTTATGAAAACACAAACTTTATTGGTAGTCTTTAAAGAAGAACTGCTGTTTTAGTTTAATTCATTGAAATGAATAAAAATAGAAAACAGCAAAGAAACTTGTGAATATATTTAATGGTTTAGCTTTATTAGACAATGAATCCAACTTAAGTTTCTTTTCTCTTTTTCTATTTCTACATTTCCTTTATGTGCTAAATAAAACATTGAAACTGTTCAAATGTAGTTCACTGACATCACCATATTTGTCATAATAGCCAAGCATCCTTTCAAGCACAACTGGGGGAGGGTAGTCCTGCAGGGAAGGTAATCTATGCACACTGCACGGGCGACTCCTATGGGCTGGGGCAGGCGGGCAGCACCTGACAACGGGGCGTGTTGAAAGGTGAGAAGGTGGATCCGAGGCCCATCATCCTCTCACCGGGGCTACTCACTGGCAGGTGACAAGACTACACTACAGAAATGTGCGGGGGAACTGACTACATTGGGAGGAGGGGGGGGGGGTTCTCTAAATTATTTAAAAAGGTCCTCTTTCCACACAATAAATACCCGCCACTTTCAAAGTGGAAATGCGCCTACTGTGCATTTCTTAATGTAGTGTGGTAAATGGCTTTGGAAAACTCTTTATGATATAATTGTTTGGCTGACTGGTTTTCTCAGCACCCAGAGTCTCATCATCTCAAGACAAAAGCCAGGGCACTCACGTTCTCGGGCTGCTTTTGATGAGGCAGTTTCCATTAGCTAAGTCACTTTTCAAGACGAACCATTTTATCACCTCGCAATGAGAAAAAGGGTTGGAGGAGAGCGTCTCGGGGTCACATCTTTGGAGTCAACCACAACAATATATATTCTTTCAACATGGGCATACCGCATATGTGACAGTTCCACCATGCATGTCTAAAATGGGGATGTTTCAAGTTGATCCAGACCAAGCCTCGTTTTTGTGCCTCTGCTGCTTATTGGATCACATTTTTACTAGTATGAAGTAAGCGCTAGGAGATGGAAAACAGCTGTTTAGCAAAAAGCTGGAAATATTCCCTCTTGTTTGGACGCTTGATGATAATAGCATTTGATCATGTGATTTTAATTACAATTAACAGAGGCTAATAAATAGCGGCAAAAATAATTAAAATAGACTGTGTGCTATTCTTGGCAATTTACAAAGACATGTGAGGGAATAATGTATAACACGTCAAGATTGACTACTAGCAGTGTCAATGCCGTTTTCCCAGACAGTATTTTTTATTTTTTTTGTGTGTATGTTTTGCCACTCAAGGATTCAAATCCTTTTTAGATTGTGTAACTGATAAAGTACTGTTTTGTTTTGTTGTTATGCTGCAGCTTCCTTTGTCTTACTACATAAAACGTTAGTGTATAATTACATACAAGTTAACACAGTTGTTCAGACCCAGCACATTCTTTTGATTCTTTAGATTGTTTAAACGGTTGTCTCATTTGATACACATGACTAAATTTGACACTAAAGATACAAAAAACATTCTGCGTGTTGACCACTGATTCTAAAAAGATCTGACCTGTCTGAGTGGTGCTAGTGTACTGTACTCGTGCTTTATGTACAGTACAGTACTGTACAAGCTCGGCGCTCGCCTCCCTGGCCTCTGTGTGTGTGTGTGTGTGTGTGTGTGTGTGTGTGTGTGTGTGTGTGTGTGTGTGTGTGTGTGTGTGTGTGTGTGTGTGTGTGTGTGTTTGTTAGGCTGCAGTGACAACAGTGACACTTGGTGGTCAACAAACGCTATTTCCGTACTCGGACACAGGGACAGACATACTATTACGGACAGTGGGACACACGTTGCCGTCTATAGGACTGGCTAGCACTGAAATGTATTTTTACACTGTTAAATTAACAATTACAATTTTGTTTTCGTATGCAAAGGGATTTTGCCATTTTTTCTACCAACTCTCTAGTCACATGATGACTGTTGTGTTTGTGTAATGATGCATCCTACCAGTTTCTGTTTCTCCTCCTGCGCAAGTTCCTTTTGCCTTCTGAGTTCATCCTCCAACATTGTTATCTATAAATGACACAAACAATATGTAGGCCTATCCAAAATGCCACACTACTTACAACTACACTATTGGTGGAGGTGTTGCCAAAAGTACTACAGGAATATGTTCCCAATATAACTTAATAAAGGAATAGATGACAATAATAATAATAATAATAATAATAATAATAATAATAATAATAATAATAATAATAATAATAATAATAATAATAATAATAATAATAATAAACAACCTTCTCTTCCCTCTCAGCATCCTTTTTGTTTAACAGTCTGATGATGTCAATGGTGTCCTTTTCTGTTCGATATTGATGGTTTGTCAGGTCATCGTTGGCTCGGGCCAGCCGGCGAGCAGCCTCACGGTACTGCCCACGTGACTGTTGGGTGAGCTCTAACTTGGCCTCCCATAGAGCAGCGTTGGCCTTTGCCTTCTCTATGTCAGACTCTTTGTCTGCTTTCGAATCTTGCCTGGTTTCTTTCTTGCCTTTTCTGTATAGCAATAAAGTGAAATTGTGTTTGTACAGTGTTCATGCAGATAAAATGAAGTGTTACAGTCACAGAAGCAGGCCAGGATAAAGACAGCTGCAGCCAATTAAATTAATCATTAGTCTGTTAGATGTTTATTTTATGGTCAATGGTGTAAACCCCATAGCCTATTTGTGTCAAATTATCCAAAAACTACAAGTAATGTTCTTTATGTGTCAATAAACAAACACAGTAACCAAATAGACATGCATACACCTAATTATGTTGTAATAAACCCAAAATACCTACTTAACTACACAATACCCAATTTTAGGAATGCCTAATAAGTAGGCTACTGACACAGTATCAAAGTTGTATGCTTGCTAACTGTAGCCTGCATCTAAATAAATCAAACATGATGCCATATCACTATTGTGTTTGTGTTGCTGTGTACGGTTTGTTGTCCTGTTATTATGACACATAGTGGGCCCATTCATTGCTTGCTAACTTACCCGCCTTTCGCCTTCTTTCCCTTTGTACTTTTCTTCTTCGGCATATTGTGGGTGACAGGCAGAAAACTAGTTGACTGTTGCAAGGAGAAGATGAGAAACTTCTCAGTACTTTAGCAATTGCTTCACTGACCAGGATTGCCTCTGACACCAGCAGGGACATTGTTTGTAATTAGTGTTGCCATAGAGATGCAGCCAGTCACGTGTGGACATATATCTGCCTTTGGTACCTGGCAGCCTGCAGGGTATTGGTATAGCAACGCATTCATTTAGCTAATTTCTTTAACTTTGTACAAATGCAAATGTTTTGCACATAGACATTTCTGCATAGGCCTATAATTTATCCCACTGTGCAAAAGTAAATCCTCAGGGATAGCAGCCTATAGCAGGCATGTATTTGAATTACTGGATGAGATAGATAGGCGTGCATTATTATGTCCCAGCTCAAAATAAGCTCATGAATGTTGGATAGTGGTGGAGATCATTACTACATTTGAATGCCTGCCACTACATGTTTGGAGTCTGTGATGACACGGTATGGGCTGCATATGTCACTTGGCTTGTAATTATGATTTGTTTGCATGATCTGTTTTTTATCAAACAGGATCTGTTTGCACACAACGTCTTCCCACATGATGACATGACATACACTTTTGCCTCTGCAGAAATGTTTGCATATTGTCCTGAAAAGAACAGTGAGCTGGTCATTTGGCAGCGAAACTGTTTTATTTTTGCAATTACATACAGTAAGTCACAGAGAGGCCACTAAAATCAAATGAATTGCAGTTGACTGTACATCTTTGGTTAAGCTTAACCAAAAGAAACAATGTAAGCTCAGCACAGGTCATAATTTAAACTCAGAACCACACCACTGCATGTCCTCAGCCATCTTGTTCAGCTCCCTGGAGGCCATCCAGGGAACACTATTCTACAAACAAAAAAGTAGATATCACAAAATGTTAGGGTGTAGCTACTGTAAACTGAAGCATATAGACTTATGCCTTTTTTGCTCTGGCATCATGCATAGAGTTTGAAGACTAAATTTAAAGGTAATTGCTATGACAGCAAGCAGAGAAAACTGAAATAACCCTGAGTTTTCAAAGCTGTGATTATCATTGGAATTGTAATGACAAGGTTTAGGCCTCTTCAATAGAGTTTTTGGGGTAGAACACCCACAAACATGGAATTCCTGAGGGCAACATTGCAGCATATTAATAATACATTGCACGGCTTAGATTACAAAGCTGGGGTCCCCTCTTATGCTTTACAACGTTCTGCTAGCTCGAGACAAATCACTAAACCTTGTATTCAAGCTACCTCGTCTTTGGGTAATTGTGTTCATAAAATGCTGTGTCATACCCTACTATAGTTCTGCCATACTTAACTTGCCTATAGATTACAGTGTGTTCGCTACATAGCCTATGCTTTCATTTGGCTGCGATTGACCTAGTTTTCCTTGCATCTTCATTCATCCTAGTGCTCCTTTAATTTAGTTTATGTCAATTCACTCTAGAGTAAGAGAACAGTTCTAAATTGCCATTGCAATATAAAAATGAATATGACAGTGTAATTGTAGGATGTGCTTGTCAAGCCATTGTTCACACAATATCACGCTGTAATTCTTGCACGAAAGGAGGCTTATGTGTCAACGGCTAGTGTGCAATGATTCACTTGTGTGCAAGATAGCAAGTGCTTCACACCTGTTAAAAAACACAGCAAAAAATAACTTTGTTTTCTTTCTTTCTTCTTTTTTTTCCCTTTTTATTTTACTGAATTTGGATATGGCAGAACAACACTATACCCAACCAGCCACCCCAAGCCTAGGCAAGAATAGACACACTTGCGGACAAGACATGCAACATGGCTTCTTCAAGAAGAATGTAAGTAATTGTTAAATAGGACATCTTTCTAATTAATTATAAATGACCAGATCATACTTGTTAACATGGCCAATGGTATATCTGTTGGCGTAAATCAATGAGAGGTCTTACACATGCATGCTTTGATAGGGGTAAAAGACCATTCTGGTCAGCCACAGGATTGGGGGGGGAAAAAAGCAGCCACGGTATTTAGAAAAAAGGAAGGAGGAAAGAAAGTCCAATATTTTTAGTCCAAATTACAGTGTTGGAACGGTGCTTTGCACAGCAGAGTGTCCTGGATTGGAATGGCATGATGGGTGAACACTGGTGCCAAGCCCAACCCGCTGTTCACTGTCCTTTCTATGTACCTCCTCTCTGAACTCCATGGTGCCCATCTGCAGGACCTCGCTCCACCCCCAGTCCTTCTTACCCTCCTGACCAGGCAGACAGCTTCTGCCTCGCTCACCCAACACCCGCTGTATGAATGTGAAACAGCTTCATTAATAATACAGACAGAATTGAATGAGCCAGCAGACTCAGATCACCTTGCGTGGACACCAACAAAATATATTGAAATTCAATTAAAGCGCTGCATGCTGCCTGCTGCCTGCTGCCTGCTGCCTGCTGCCTGCTTTTCCAGCATCTCTATTACTCATCTGTGGAAGCAAAGTCCCCTGTTCATATAAGGTACCTCAGTCTATGGGTCTAAAGGTCTAGTGCTGCTGGGATATCCTCAGTTCCTCTCTTCCTCCCTTCCCAAAGACCAGGAATTCTGAATGTTACATGCGGGACTTCAGCTGATACATTGCTGCATGGTTTCAAATACATTGCCAGCCACCCACCTAAATCAGAGAAACAGCCACTCATGCTTTTCATGCATCCTTTCTTCAAACATGCCTTGCTGCCCAAATATTTCTGCCTTGGAAAACCTGTGGTCAGTTCAGGGATGAGTGGGAGTGAGATGATTGCTAACATTCTTTTAACCTTTATGCCAGTTGGAATATAAGTCGCGTTTGCACATCTTTTTTCAAAGTAAGCTTGGTTAAAAGTACTACAAGTAGGTTTTTTATGTGGGTTTTCGTGCACACGTCATGGTTGTAGCATGACGAGTGGACTGTGATGTATTGCAGGGCATTTCTACGCATGCAGTTCATCATTCCAGTTGTTGAAAGGGGTTTGTCAGGTAGTAATGTAAAATCCATCAAGTAACTCCACTCAATGACTCATAGTTTCAGCTTGAAATTTACCATTCTGCTTTTGGGGTTTCTCTTCATTATAACACCATCTTATGGCCTCACCACAAAGTCCCACTGTGTATTTAAACAACCCTCTGCATTATTTTGGTTTAGTGAATGTAAAGCCAAGTTACAATTTAAAATGTAGGCATATGGCAGACTCTTACTTATCCAGAGTCACTTACTCACAACGTATAAGTATATGGCATGAATGAACAAGTGCTACAAGTACAAAGTAACTAGGATTAAAGTTGAACAAGCATTAACAATTGCAACGGTTCAGTAGCAATGGCACTAATACATGTAACCAAGATTTGTTAAAAAATAATTGGTCATATTTCTATTTAATCAAATAATCAAATAAATAATTTGCTCTGCAACAATTTCATCATTGCCAATATAAGGAATAGACCAAATTAAGATTATAACACTGGTGAAAGTAAGAAATATGTTTAAAAAAAAAGTATTAAAAAAAGTACATGCAATTTGATTTTAGAGCCCTGTAAGACACAATTAAACTCATAAAATCTATTTTAAAATCATTGCTTTAAGGTTCTGTGTGAACCATTCATTTTGATCTCTTGATAACTCCTTTTTTCCCCCTTCTTATTTTTTGGGGAAATTTGGCTTCTGATGAAGAAAAAAAATCATGTAGCAAAAAATAAAAATAAAATAAAAAAAGGAGGGAAAAAAACTGCTGGTAAGCAGGTATTCAGCCTCTAGCACGAGG
>OOFJ01018399.1:0-24728 GCA_900323375.1 Benthosema glaciale | reverse complement strand
GGGGGGGGGGGGACTCTAGAAGGAGATGGGATGGAACTCCACATGATTGGTTGATGGCTGCTGTTGGCGTGGCCCTGTGCCAAGCCCTTATGTCTTTATATACAGTAAACAGATGACCAGACAGTCCTGAGTGTGCACTGTGATCCACCGTGTCTCATCCTCTGTACCTCCATCAGAGCAGCCTGCAACATCTCCGGTCCCTGCAGCTCCTCCGTACAACGGGGCCCCTCTGATAAAGTTTTAACATCAGCACCAACAAAAGATTTTTCATAGCTTTTTCCCCTTTTTTGCTGTTCTTTCTTCTTTTAAAAACTCACGGGCGGTCTTCTCTTCCACAACAATGGCTCTCCAGATGTTGCTCCTGACTCTGTCCATGTGGTGGCTTCTGGCCGGGAACTTCTTAGCGGAGGCCACCTACTACCGGCATCACCGCCTTGTTCCCCATTACCGCTACCGCGAGCACTCCGCCAATGCGGAAAACCATCTGCCTGAGGTCTCCAACCCGGTTCCTGAAGCTTCCCAGCCGGCCATTCAGACATACCCTGACATTCCTGAGGTCTTCCACCCGGCACCGGATTCTTATCACCCTGCAGTGCCTGACGCCTATCACCCTGTGCCTGAAGTGTTCCATCCGGCACCTGAGCCTTACCACGAGCATGCACATCCACCAGAACCTGAAGCATCCACCCCTCTGAACACGAACCGCGTGTTCTATGGAATCATGTTCGACGCTGGCAGCACAGGCACCAGAATCCACATCTATAAGTTTATTCAGAAAGACCCAGGTGAGTGGAGGTTTCTCTCTCTCTCTCTCTCTCTCTGCCGTATCCAGTCTCTCTCTGCCACTGTCCCAGGAGCCAATAAGGATCCACATGCCGCTGCCTCCCAGAGAGCCTCTGTTTGCTGTTAGGTCATTCACTTTCTGGTGTAAAGACAAACATGTGCCGGCAGGGTGTGGGGAGAGCACGAGCAAGACAGTAGTCTAAAAGTAGCTGAGTTGGAGTTTTAATTTGCCTGTCTCTGACTCAACGCTGCGTTTACTACACTATTAAAGCAGACTTGTAATAGTGAACCTGGATTTAAGTCAACTCCTACTGTCTAAGTATCGTGTGTGTGATAATTGAATGCTTTGCAAATACATGCTTTTAAGTTGCAACTCTTTCATATTTGAGTCGAACGTCCTACAATTAGTCATATTTTGCTTGGCTTATTATGTGCTCTTTGACACCCACTGCTTCTCTCTTTAGTGGAGCTGCCAGTTCTCGACCATGAAATGTACCACGCAGTGAAGCCTGGTTTGTCTGCTTACAAAGACAACCCTGAGGAGGTATGTATGTATTCCTGTTATGCAATTATTTTATATTTAAGATAACAAAAATTGTTCTCTGCTGTCTACACATTATAAAATCTGGGAATTAATGTAACTCTGAGAGTGTGAAAATGCATTTTTACACTCTCAGAATTAAATTAACTCCACGGATTTTGCTGTGTACAAACCATTGGGATTTTCATGAAGTTGTGTGAGTGTATATACTGTTGAAGAAGTCCTTGTACTGATGCCATCACCACTGCCTAGTGTCACCACTGCCTAGTGCCTACTGCTGAGTCCAATTAACTTCCACAAGATGACGAGAGCAATATGCTGCATATACAGTCTTTAATCCCTGAATATATCCCATTGAACCGAAACATCACTACGAATTGTCGTCTAACCATCAGTCCAGTCATTCATTCATCTTTCTTGGTTTGCTACCACTGTGGGTACGTTTTTTTGGGTGATTGCTATGTGCTACTGTGTGTGACTGCTGACTGTCGCTGGTTTGTAACTGCTCATTATCCCTCCTTCAGGGTGGTAACACCGTCAGACAGCTGCTGAAGATTGCCAAAAAGACTGTGCCCGAGGAAGACTGGAAGCAGACACCGGTGGTCCTGAAAGCCACAGCGGGTCTGCGACTGCTCCCCGTGGATAAGGCCAACGCGCTGCTAGATGAGGTGAGGCACGTTCTCGTTCTCTCCCAGTCCTCCGGCTACTTGGCACAAACATAATCCGTTCCTCCAAGGAATGGGATGAGAAACCACTAAGTACTTACAAGTGTCTTTGATACACACACACACATACAAAACCAGGGCAAGTCTGCCCATTTGGAGGATATCATCAAGTTGTAAAAAAGCAGCTGTTGTGGGGTTGTCTGGAGTAACGGTTAGCCATATGTCATTTGAATTATTAACTTTTAGACTACTGTTACAAGTTACAACCATGCTTGTGGTCGGGCATCTGTCACTCAGAAACACCCACCACAGTTAATTTGCCTGTGTTTTCAGGGGCATGATCTAAAACCCTATATACTGAACAGTGTTTAGTTGACCAAGGTCCCCCTGGGGAAATCTCTTCACCAACCATATCTATTCTACAAGATCTACCAATGTCTGCCTATTATGACATGCCCAGAATAGGAATGCTAGAGTTTAAGTGGTTCATATTCCGATTGTCATAGTCTATGGCTACTATATACTGTAGCATATTACATGGTTGAATGAGGTGAAATGTAAATGCATTGTTTCCACAGGTGCGGGAGGTTTTTGAGGAGTCACCTTTCTTTGTACCAAACAACAGTGTCACCATCATGAACGGGACAAACGAAGGTAGGGCATCTTTGAAGTGGTATTATTAACCTTACCAGTATGCATTCACTATGACGAAAGCAGTCCAACTTTCAGAAAACGGTCCATGTTGACAATTGAGGTACATCGTCATTGACTAAAGTTATATCTACCAATACTGTTTCCATAAAAACCTTTTTATGGCCATCAGCTACCTCATAAGGCCTGTTGCTACCTCATTGGGACAATTAAATATCCTTGTCTGCGCTGCCGCTGCTGCCCCACGCCCAATAATTTAAAGTGATCCTCCACATCACTCATTAAGACGACCTCACCACGTTATGCTTCATCATGCACTTTGTGCCATTCATTATCCACAGTTTATGAGTGCAATAACTGACATCTGAGACTATTGTTATTACCTGGGCTGGTCTACAATCCTACAAGAGTCACACCGCTAATTTTATTGCACTTTAACAACAGAAAGCTAGACAATGGTCCTCTCTGCCACCCTCGTTTAGGCCTTTTCTCTGCAAACTGGCATCCCTAATTTGGGAATGTCATTATTGGCAGAAATGTTCCAAAAAGTAAAAAAAGAAAAGAAAAAGAAGAAGAAGCCACGCTTGTGAGCTTGTAGATTGGCTATTTAAAGAAAATATTTCAATAGAGCTTAAGTGGTAAAACATGTGTACGAATGCCTGAAACAAGCCATGTTTTGTAGTTGAGCTGTAATAAATAGGTCTCATGGTTTTACTCATGTCCTTTCCTTCCATGTGTCCGGTTTAGGAGTCCTGGCCTGGGTTACTGTGAACTTTCTGACAGGTAAGACATTGCTCCTTTTCTGCTACAGTGGTGTTAACGGTCAGGGGGGCTTCATATCTGAGGTTGCCTCTGTACACAGTGAGCCGGCAGTGACTGACTCTTGTGTTCCCTCTGAGGGTCTGAAGTTGAGTCACTGCGACCCATGTGGTTACGATATTCCTTCACAATTGACACTGCACTGATTTCGCATTATTTAAAGACCCACCCTACGAAACAAAAGTTACCCTTTCCCGTACGGTGGCCACAGACAGGGTCAGTAGTACAGCAGTTGCAAGAATACTTAAGTCAGCGGTATGACTTGGTGGTTGGGAAATTAATTAATTCTAAATAAAACAAGTGTGCAGTTAATGTACTGAACATGATATCCAGACAGTGATGATGAATATTCAAAAGGATGCATTCTACAGGTTTCTATATTGAGTTGTGTGTTTATTGCTGTTTGTTTGCTTTAGGTCACTTATATTCCCATACAAAGAGGACTGTAGGCATCCTGGATTTGGGCGGTGGATCTACGCAGATCACTTTCCTTCCCAAATCAAAGGTGAGTGAAACATACTGTACAATTTGACTAACTATCTTTTGAATATATTGATGCATCTTACCAATAAGCACACTGAACATGTGCCCTTGTTTCAACAGAAAACTGTTTTCAGCGCCCCACCCTCTTATATAGCCAACTTCAACATGTTCAACTCGACATATCAACTCTACACACACAGGTAAATTATGGAAAAGAGGCAGTTGTGCCCTACCGTACAGTATATGTAATTCTATACTTTTGGGCATGAAAACCTGTAAATAGTAACAAATAAATAACGTAATGTTTCACCCCACATAGCTATCTTGGAAATGGACTCTTTGCAGCTCGACTGGCAACTCTTGGTGCACTGGGAGCTGATGGTGGGTAGTCAGTTCTAGTACCTGCAAGGCTCCTTCCAAATCTGTCATGTGTACTTCTGTACAATGGGAGAATGGCAGGTTAAAATTGGCTGTGTTTCCACTTTCTCAGGTCTAGATTGGAAAATCTTTTACAGTTCCTGCCTGCCTAAGAAGTTTCGAGAGGAAGTCACCTTTGGAGGAACTACCTATCAAGTTAGCGGAATTCCAGACGGTAAGTTTAAAGAGCTTTTGCGGTTTTTGATTGCCTTCCCAGTTCCTTGGACCCAGCAGACTACATTCCTTGCATTCAGATTGCGGCACCCAACGATATATTATGCAGAACAATATACAGTACTGCAGTCTCTCACGATATTTTCCCATAGGAGTCCCTGGGACCTTGGCAACAAACACATGTTTTGTCATCCTCTCACTCTCCGCCTTCCCTCTTGAACAATTAGACTACAGTCAACCTTGTATTTAAATGAAAGGAAAACTGTCAGTTAACTCCACAAATAAGGCAGCTACTCCCATACCACAGTCAAGTAGCCAAAAGATACTGGGTTAGTCCCTGAGCTGTTATTTTTCTGTGTAACGAGCGGCTTGATCTTGACCGCTTTCAATTATGTGGTAAAAATAGACAGCCCAACAGGGCCATACTAAGTGCTGCCCTTGTCAACACATGGTTTTGTAGGCTCGACCGAGCCAACCAGTCCCATGGGTCTGTGTGAAAGTGGTCTTTCTGGGGCTTCCCTGGTATAACTGTATGGTGAGAGCCCCCAACTTCACCCGTCTGACCTCACTGACTGAGACTCCAGGCTCTCCGGGCTGCATTCCTCTTTGCATTGCCTCTAGAGTTCTTAAAGCCACTTCCTTAACACTGCATAATGTGCTCCGATATAGAATGCTTGAGCGTTAGGTCACTGTGAGAATTCAGCATTCATTTTCGTTTTGTCATATGCAGGCTATGCAGGCTATAAGCTGTGTTACTACGAGGTGATGAAGGTGATCAAAGGAAAAGTGCACCAGCCGTTTGAAGTAAAGGGCAGCAGTGTCTTCTACGCTTTCTCCTACTACTTTGACAGGGCTGTGGAGTCAGGCCTCATTGGTAAGTGGGCAGAGAGAGTGGAATCAGCTTCCAATTGTTTATATACTGTTTATATACTGTATATAAATATATATATAGTTTGTCTATGTCATGATCAAAACCGATACACCAGGTTGAAAGTGGTTAGAGTAACGTATTGTTTTGCTTTATTACAGAGGGAAGTCGAGGTGGCATGGTCGAAGTCAGAGATTTCAAAAAGAGAGCCAAGGAAGGTGAGAGTCAAACATTTTCTTTGGGGCGGGTAAGCTGCGGTTTGCTTTAGCTCAGAGCAAAGCTAGAGGACAAATAAGGAAGCTTGCTGTTTATTTACATATTTTAGAACCCAACAATCTCACAGGCTTCACATAACCACTGAGTTTTCCTGCAAAACACACACTGTTCTAATCACACAAGTACTAAACCTTGTTTGTGCCCAGATAACTTGGCACAATCGTGTCAACTTGGCATGGCTTGCCATGGATGGCACACACACAGGGATTATTGGTGTGACCAGTTGTTAGCTCAAATGTCTCATGGAGACAGAATGTAAATACACGACTATATGTATGTAGTGTTTTATATTGTGTAATGTGTTTAGGGTGGCATCAGAACATAACATTTGAGGTTTCACAAGGCCTTTGAGTTTTTTTTGTTTAGATACATTCTATGATCAAGATTAGCTGGAGTGTGTGGATCTCCGGACATCCAATGCAGAACTAGATTTATCACTAGCAGGAAAGAGTTGGTGTCTTCGGTAAACCTGTTTGTGTTTGCGGGAACACAGTCACATGGTCTTGATGAGCATGCCTGGCACAGACTGGGCGCTGGCAGCTGAACTGAGGTTGTCTGTCTGGCCCCCCGGCAGAGTGGCACCTGACAGCCACACTCCACACACTGGGGGCTGGCACACGCTGTGTACAGTGCATGACTTGCGGACACTGCCACCCACCCTCCCTCACCTTTACCTGACCCTTACCTCAGTCACACCTCCCAGCAAAACAAAACACAACGCTCACCTTTGAATCACTCGTCGTTAACGTTCAAAAATATGTTCCACATTACGACACTAGGATGGGCTGCAGTGGCGTCCACGTATTTACTCAAAAGACACTTTGTTTTAAATGGAGCTCATGACAACTTGTGACGCTTGTATGACATGTTATATAACTTATTTTTATATTTTTTGCAGTATGCAACAAGATGACCAAGTACCGCGCTATTAGCCCCTTCCTGTGCATGGATATGACATATATCACCTGCCTGCTAAAGGAGGGCTTTGGTTTTAAAGACAGCACGGTGCTGCAGGTAAGACACAATGCAGACTAAACAAAGAGACACATTGAATGCTTGAGATACATTACATAAGTAATAATAATAACAAAAATAATGATAGAATAAGGATAGCTTGGCTTCATCAAACCAATCATGGCACATTATACAATCTCCCTATTGCTCTTTATTCCACAGCTAGCTAAGAAGGTGAACAACGTGGAGACAAGCTGGGCCCTGGGAGCCACCTTCGACCACTTCCGTAACCTCAACATCCATTAGGGACAGCCAACTGTCACTGCCGCACTGAAAGGGACAGGTCTGTAACTGTGGGGCTGTCCCCCCACCCCCCTCTACGAAGCCCCACTGACCAGCCCCTCCCTCAGAGACAACCCCAATCCCACCACACTCCTCCAAGCCAACCCCCACCCCCTCCCACCATCTTTGACCTCAGCATCCTGCAGATACTCCGAGAACTGTTGAAAAAAAGAAATCACTATATTTTTTATAAGGCCAGCTATTTCTACTGTACGTCAAGCCCATAATTAGTGAGCTGACTTTATTTTTGTTAAACAAAGCGTTTACATTTCTGGCTCCCTCCAAGGTGTCTGATCAGAAAATGCTGTCTCACTTGCCCACCTTTAGTGGCTAGAGGGTTGTTTAGAAGCAATGCAACATGTCATGGTGTTTTAGAGAAGTTTGTACTGTGGTCCTGGTGCACACTGTATAGTACAGTGGAGCATTTGAAAAGATGGGGTGTATGCAACATGCAATCTTTAGTTGTAGTTCTAAATGCTTGCAAATCAATCATTTTCTTTTTTATATTAACTAGGATGTTTTCATGAGACGGGGGGAGGGAATTCGCCCTTACAAGCTGTAACAGAAGTGTTGACATACAGTAGTTGGAAAAGAGTAGTCGAGAGAACACAGTCAAAAAGTTTCCCTTTCCTTAGATTTTGCACATACCACTTTAAGTTGCAGAAACTGTAGCTAAGACATTAACGGTTGCTTTGGTGTCATCTGCATATAGTTGTATATATTAATCAAGGAGTGTCGGATTCACTATGACTCAGGGGGCCTAAGAAAGCACAGTGAAGGAGAGATAAGTCGAGTGTGTGTTGCATGATAAATGAATACTGTTGTATGTATGACGTTAATGTCTGTGTTTGAAAGTTCAGCCTTGAATATTTGTTTTGTCTACAGTGGAGCAGTTCCTATCAAGCGGGGAGGCCAAATTGTAGTGCCCCAAGTCTAAACTATATGTTAGTATAGCAATGGAGGAGCATATCATCAAGGCTAGCTAGAGTGTATCTCAACATCACTTACAGACATAATACAGTACATGAAAAACAAACAAGAAAGGTCACAGCAATTATGCAAAAAAAGGAAAAAAGAATCCATGACTGCTTGATCTGTTTGTTTATCCAAGCCACAAATAACACAAAAAAGGGTTTGTTGCATTTTCTCTTGTGAACTGTACAAATATTTAAATAACTGCAAGATTGCCTCAATATACAGTATTTTAATAATCTTTGTATTATTTAATATAGCCATTGAACATTTCTGTGTAACTGCTCTTTAAGCCATGCCTTTGCGGTCTTTTTAGTATTCAACATGTACAATAACTACTGCTGTATATAATATCAATGTAAACTTGTATAAGTGAAGTACTTTGACAAAAATCTGCTTTGACATGTAATGCTGCCGCTGCACATTTGCTCAGAAATGCCTTATTATATTTTCATCAGATGAATCACCTGATGTACTTGTATGTAAATTCCAACATTTGTAAAACTTTGTAAGTGAAATACACATATGCTGTACATTTTAATAAAATATTTAAAAATATTCTTTCTCTAAACTCATACTTATAATCCAACTGGATACAGTATTTTAGGCATTAATCCATTTAGACCTGGAACACTTACAGTACTTTCTAGGAACACCTCTGTTACATTAGTTATATAGCAACATATCGTTGCTGTCAGGCATACACAGCTTATCTCTAAATACTAACTTTTTTTGGTAAATGAATGCCTTAATTGGTCATACTACAGCGTCACACAAAAGTATGAAAAGTAGCACATATACAAGCTCGGATCGCAGTGCAAAGTGAGGTGTTTTAAGCTTGTAGTCAGATCTGCTACTTTTTGCCATTTTTAAATCTGAATCTTGAAAAGTAACAGTTTTGGACTAGCCTGAAAACAAGACAAACTTTCCAGTGCAAAAAGAGCTTGGCATATTAGCCCTCGGTTGTTATTGGATTTTGCTGCCCCTTAAGTTGTGGGGCACCAATCAGGGCCCAGTATGCAAATGTTTATCACCAGGCATATATATTTTTAAATGAGTTCCTTGGAAATGCAGGTTTCAACCTGACATTCCAGAATAATATCTATGCAGATATACAAGTCTGGCTACACCAGGCAAAAGGTTTCCATCAGACAAGAGATGATATATTGTTGTTTTTTTGTTCTTCTCCAGAAAATGTCAGTAAAGTTTAGTTGTTTTTAGAATTGGCCTCAGGTCTAAATGGGTTAATAACAATAGCCTCAGGCCTTACAGAACATGTACAAAAATATAGAGTATGCCTTACAGCATATCTTTACACCATTTTTCTATTTCTGAACACTTGATTTATGACTAGCCTATAACATAACTATTACAGAATTGCAGCATGCACAATCCATCATTAAATGTCTCTAAAAGTGTCTTATCCTACGGCAATTGAGAACTGTGCGTGAAATATGAAGCATAACATATCAATTTTGGGTGCCTCTAACGTCTACATCATATTTAATATGTGCTCAGGGCTGTCATAGAGCATGTCAACCTCAATGTTCAATGTCACGAAAGGATGTGGGTGTGGATTTCTTTTTCTTTCTTTCTAAGAATAGATTAACTTTTACCATTAGATGGTTCCAAAAACAGGCCTTTGTCCTTGGTTTCTCAAGTTACAGCAATAAACACATATAGAAAAGAGTAAAATAAAACTTTATTAATTTACACTTTTACATTCCATTCACAAAGCCATTCGTGGCTGGAGTCCAGTCAAACCTCCACTGCAGGACAAATGTTCACCGGTCACTTGCTTGCAAATGCCATGATCTGCTCCTGCAAGAAGCAAAAGAGAACAGGATCAACTACACCATCAGTGCACCCGCCTCATCATGCTTAGTAACGGTATGTTAGAACTGAGTGCTACTACAAACCTCTATATGAGACCTGTAAACCCGGGAAACTCTTGACATTTAATATGGAAAAAAATGTCACGTTAAACTTCGTGCCTTTAGGGTGAAATGTCTTTACAGTCACTTTGGTCTGAATCACTTAGTAGGAAATAAAGCCATTTCACTTGAGTGGTCTGTAATAAAAGTGGTGTGAAAACACAACCCAACACCGCTGTCCGCTGCTGCTGCCCCAGGGACGGCCCTGCACCCCACCCACACACTTTCAGTAACACTAAATTTGGGGCTAAACTTAGATGCCATAGTAGTAGGTTCAGAAGCATGGAAATTATAGGCACGGCTGGAGTTAAGCCCCATGTAATCAGAAGAGGGGGCGGAGCGGGATGGAGTCACGTTGGAGGCGGAGTTTACTGCAGACAGGTGGATGAACGTTCCTGAGTGACACCGAGATTAAGACTTGATTTATACTTCGCACGCTTGTACATACTGTGTGCTATTTTCGGTGCGCGACACCCACACACTAGTGCAAATCGGGCTTAGGTTGGCTGGCGAGAAGAGGCTTCCCCATGGGTACGCAGGGTTTCCCAAGTGACGTAATTATACAGTATAGTATATACACAGGTGATGAGGACATAGGCTTACTTTTAACGGAGGAAGCATGTTCGTGGCCTGCAGACCAAAGGTCCGTAGGAGGACCACAGGAGCAGCATTAGTGGAGTAAAGATGTTTCATAAGGTCAATGGCAGCCATCATGGGGAGGTTGTGCCGCTGGCGTTCAGTTTCATATTCCAACAGGTGATGCATGGCTCCTACACACAAACAGAATCACAGCCTTTACGAGCTAAAGTGTTTGAGAGGGTCTTGCACTGCGTTAGGCCATGTCAAAATGGCCTTCATGTGTTTTCTGCATTAAGTCAATATACACTGGAGCTATTTTGACTTCAAAAACAGACCAATCAACAGAGAAAAGAAGGGAAGAAAAAGTAAAAAATAAATACATAATCGCATAACAGGATTTCTTTTTTTTTTCTCCTTTCCTTTTACTGAATGCGACGTGCATGCAGTTCTTTGGTGGATTGGGGAGAAAAACATCAAATAAACTCGAGAGGAAAAGCTGATTCTTTTTATAATGCAAGGTCAACAGTGTGCATTCAAGCTGGGGCCATGGAAAAGAGCTTAGGAGAAACCACTGGCTAGGGCTGCAGAACTTGTGTCTGTTTAGGGCTCTCTCTCTCACTGACCCAGGTCTTTCCCGTTAAAGGCCGCCTGGCTCAGGATCCGCGTGAGGCAAGCCACATCCCCAAAGCCCAGGTTGGCTCCCTGACCGGCCAGGGGGTGCACACGGTGGGCTGCATCCCTGCGAACGCAAACAAATCTCTTACTATGCAAATACAGGCAAACATATTTTTCTCTATGGCATAGGATCAAAGCAGTGTCCACTACATTCAGTTAACTAAAATAATCTAATATAGTAGAACAACGAACAAAAAGTGCTTTGCAATGCATACTGTATATTCAAACATTTTCATTTAGGGTTAGGGTTACTCTGCAAAAAAGATAAGTGCATGAAACAAAGTAACCATTGGGATGAAATTAATGTATAAAAAGGATAGTTCCATTCATCTACATTTGTTATGTAGATGCTTTGAATTTTTTATTTAGGGAGCCCTAAATAGTAGCATGGTAATTCATTAATTGGGTGCTCCCGCCAAGTAGGTAGCTTGTGAACACGGATGTATGGCACTTATGTGACTTATTTTATAATCTACTTTATGTATGGTTTGAGGACAAAATGGAAAAGCATACAAATTACAATTCCCATGTTTTGACTTGTCATACTGAAACTGGAATTCACAAATGAGGTAGTTGCACATCGCTGTTTGCAAACAACATGAGGGAGTTATTGTTTCAACAGTGAGTGAGTGAGTGAGTGAGTCAGTGTCTCCAAGAAACGTTCCAACAGTCCTGTGTGTCAATGTCCTCTAAATCTGAGTCTCTGTTTTAGTGTCTTACCCAATGAGCACCACCCGGTGCCTTATATATTCTGTTGCATGGCCCATGCCCAGGGGGAACATGAGCCGACTCTTTGGGCCAATGCCGGACACACTGGGGGGAAGCTGGCGCGTTGAGCCGGCAGATGGCATCAGGACCGACAATGCGTTGCGGAACAGGGAGCCAGCTGTCTCCATCAACTCAGACTGGTTCTCATTACTCCACTGTCAAAGAAGCAAACAGAGAAGCATCACAGTTGACAAAAATACGATTAAAAAAAATGTATGTCTGAAGTCCTCGTCTTAGGCAGGAACCTGATGGTTTTTCCTGAGTTGAGGCTGAAGGCAGAGGGTGATTGTTCCTTTGCGGTCAGAGCTCCTTCACTCTGGAGCCACCTGCCCGAGTAGCTCAGGCTTTTCTTTCAAAGCCCTTATTAAAATGTATTAATTGTTTGATCCTTTAATGATTTTATTATTAATATTACTGCGCGAGCAGAGTGCAAGTACTGTGTGGCCGGCTGTGGGCGGGGTGGATATGGGCGGGGTGGCAACCCCCCTAGTTAATTGGTGAGATTTGATGGTGATGTAATTAAGATATCTTTCAGTGTTGGGTGGGTTACGTATGTACAGTATGTACATAGGTATATGTGTATCTGTGTATGTATGTGGGTTGGTAGGAATGTTAGAACCCCTTGGCCAATAAAGGACCACCATTCTTGGTGATGTAACTAGGTCCCTAATTGGCTAATGATGGTGACACAATGAAGATATGTCTCGTATACCCAAGTATTATGATAAGATCACTAGGGGGCATGTAAAAGTAGGCAGGGATCACAATAGTGGTCCTTTATTGACTGTTGATGATGGCGTAACCAATCTGGGTTCCAAAATCCTTTATAAATAATTTAAAATGTTCAGTGTCGCTATAATAATTTATCTGTAGTGTTCAGGAGATAGGGATTGGAGTACTTGTGCGTAGGGGTCGGGTTAGGGTCAAGTTGGCACTTGACAGAGTAGTGCATCACTGCAATTGATATTATATACATCTCGTGTTTTGATCCTCTTGTTGATTTTTTGTGACACTTCTCTGTAGTTAATTGTTTTTGTGTAATGTGTTTTTTAATTGTCTTTCACAGTACACACGTTAACATGTGTTGGCCTGTAGCTTCCCCATTGAGGATTAATACAACTGTTACTCCAATCAATCAATTAATCAAGAATGAGCGATAGGGAGCAGAATATAGAGAAAATAAAGACACCAGTACACAACAAAGAAATCAGCTGACAAAGGGGCAATTCTGGAGCACAGGCCGGCGAGAGTCAGTTTCCTCCTCCCTAACTAACTGGTTTGGCAGGGCCGTGAGAGCTGGTCTAATTAAAAGAAGACGCTGGCCAGGCCATGCAGTTGAATTAACTCCATTTGAAAAACATTCCATGCAGTAATGGTCGACACTGGCAGACCACAGGTTTAATTAGCAAACCAGGTCTGACACCAAGCATGAGTCAACCGTGGTGACCCCAGCCATCGGCAAGGCCAGTAAAAATAGCCAGCTTGGGAAAAAGGAGTTTCTCCGAAAGACAAAAATGGAAAGGTAAGCTATATAATGTTCACTGTCAAACATACTGTGAACGCAAACTGCTCTTCCATGCTCTGTATGTTTGACTATGACTCACACTATACTTGAAGTTACTGCTGACCATTTTCCAAGGCATACTGCCACCGTTAATTTGCCTTTTCGCCTGCTTCCAGGTGGCACATCCACAATAAAACATGTGCTTCTCTGGCCGGGACTTCTGTTGCCATTAAGAAGCCATGGACATTAGAATCAATCTTTTAATGCTGAAATTAACACCTGCAAGCAACCTGGATGGTGCCAGAAGCCACCAGGCTCCAAAACCAAGCCTGATCCCCAAATGATCTGTTCCATTATTGAATTAAGGACTCCTACTTGATTCTGCCACAACTGCTGGTGGGCTACTGGGATGTACACTACTGAACCATGACAGGTGCCTGTTAACTGCTGTAACTGTTTGCTGATACTATACTGCTTACTGTATATTCACTGGTGATAGACTGTACTGTACAATTATTTTATCCAGACCTCCACTGTTGCATGCTAGCTGACACTGTACACACATCACTATATCAACTACTATACAGTGACAGTATGAATGGTTTGGATGCTGCTGTACAATATAACTGTATAATATAGTAATTTATTTATCATGCCCCAGATATGTAAAGACCTTTACCAGTACGTAGCTCGAGTTTCACGCGTACTGCTATTGCTGCCATGACACCGAGCTTTGCATCGTCATATCAAGCGGTTTAGTGTTGCCGACGTTAGAAACAGGCCTTACGAAGGCAGAGTTGATGGCATCCACGAAGCTCTCTTCGTCCAGTTCCAGCAGTTCTTCTGCATGGCGGTGGCTGGTGGACCACACCAGAGAGCTGTGTGTGTCCGACAACTGCAATGCACAGGAGGAGACGCTCGTCAAAACACAATCACGTCCCTCAGGTACAGGTACAGGAATGGATTCTAGGCAACTACTGAACATGGGTTGCAATTTACCGGTAGCATTGCTATGGGTCCTGTTGGGAGGAACCTCTGCCATGCGACAATGTTCTCTGTGGGCTGATAAAACAACACATACGGTTAATATGAATTAAAACAATAATATATGGTAGATACATTTCTTTTAAATAGCTTTTAACCACTTTCACAAACCACAATGCTTCATTATAGGCATTATATTTCAAGAAATGTTCAAAAATACTGTAGCTTGTGGATTCATTATTTAGTGTTTGAACGGGGCTAAGTGGTGGTAAAACAGTATGTGGTTTCTCCATCCATCTACACTGTACTGACCTCTGATAGGTGTAGCACAGCCACTACAGCAGACTGGTCGTAATTCCACTTTACAGTGGGAATGCCAGACTCTCGTCTCACCATTGAGTTTGGTCCATCGGCACCGATCTGAAAGACGCACAGCTCAGGTATAGAATAATGCTCACTCCAAACGGACACAAATTAATGGTCACTTCTGAATCTTTCGATGAGGAAATCGAGATGGAAAAGTTAAAACTGACCAGAAGCTTGGTTTGAAGCGTTTCTCCGCCGGCCAACGTCATCTGGACGAAAGGGATGGAGTCAGCCACCTGGCAGGACATTGGCCAAACGTAATTCACCACCTTGGACTTGTACTTGACCTTCACGTTATCTGACCATGAGGATAGAAGTGGTTACTTTGGATGAAGCCTAGAGTTGCATCAGTTGAGCCAAGGTCACTTGGCTCAACTGATGCAACTCTTCTCGTAACAAAGAAATACAATTTGGTCCTGTCCATTATACCAAAGTGACACACTAATCAGGGGTTTGCTACTTTCTTTGTCCAACTAAAGGAGGGAAAAAGTAAGATTTGGCTGCTATCTACGCAGTGCAAGATCTATAAACCACCTCGTAAAACTCTTTCCTCACTGGCATAGACTAGTAGTTGCTGAAGCTCGCATTTGACAATCTTCTTAATGGGCTCGGCTTGCCACATTGCATTGCCTAATAGTGTTTATCTACAAGCAGACCACGCCACACTCTTGCCAGCATGTTGGGTTTTGCACTAAAACTCCCCGGCCCATATTCCTAAAATATCAGGAGCGGTCCAGTCTCTCTAAACATGAAAGGATTCTGAATTACACTGGCTCTTGCCGACTTGGACTAAGGCCCGTCCGCAGGTCGACTACTGGTTCCCGAACACAAGCGTCAAATATTGGCTTGCAATGATTGGAGGGAGCAGAGTTACAAGAAGCCCAGCTGGCGCAGAGCACACTTTTCATGTACTGCCTCGACAGCACTACAACACCATGGCCAGAATGGTGATACACATGAGACAAAACGTGCAGTGACCGCACATCGGTTACACTTTGTTGCATCTGCAACATGTGGAGAAGTTCTGTTTATAAATATGCCGGTTTACTGTCAAGCACATGGCAGAGATACTTTCTCATTTTGTTAACCTCACAAAAGCCATTCTGATGTCAACAAAAAGAAAATAAAGAGAAAAACAATGCTACACACACCGTCAGCACTTTAAGGCACTAAGAGGTGGCAGAGACTAGAGCACATGGCAACTTTAAATAGGTCACTGGACCACTGCACGTGTCTTCAGTTGGTGCCGGCCGCTGGGGCTCGGGCCTGGAGGAAATGTGGCGCTTGATTGAAATAGCAGGAAAAACACGGATGGATCCAAGAGCTGAACTAGTCGTTTAAAAACAGACACTGGGAAAAGTACAAATAAACAAATCCCATGGGCAGGATGGAACAAATGTGGTGGTATTAGCAGCCAGACTCAGCATCCATTAAGAGGATGGGCCCGGCACAAGAATCAAGAGGCCTTGTGTGTGTGCATCACCAGTAGCACACACAACAGGGCTTTAAGACGAAAAACACGAAACGACATGTGCTTCCTTACCAGAGAGACTGTCCAGCTGTTTGGTGAGGGCAGCCACAATGATGTCGTTCTCCACAATGTATGCCATCTCGTCCTGCAGGTTGTCCTTATCGAATGTAATCAGGGAATCGGAGCAGGCATCCCAAACCTAAATGAGAGGCCAATTATCCCTGTGGTCTACAACTCTATCCTTAAATGCACCCATTTGCCCTAAATATAGCCAGCCCAAGGAGCACGGCTTCATAGAACTGAACACATCAAAGTTGTTTGGCCACGGTCAGGGGTTGGCGGTGCATACAATGGAGCGCCAAGCTAAGATCTGTGCCCTACAACAGCATCTCTGCTCCCCCAAGCTGACCTATGAAGTTCGGTGAAACAGGGTGAAATGGGAATTTGCAGTATGAGTTTCTTTGCCACATTTCCTTGGAGAAACAAATGAATGATGAAAGATTTTAAACTGCTCCAAGTTTCTTTCCTGCTGCAGTGTTTGTAAATCTCAGTAGCCGAAAATACACATGGATACAAGTTGTTCTCTAGCGATGCAATTTCACTGATACGGTCTATGATTTGTAAACCATTACCATCCTCACCCCCTGCTAATGTGTTTGGGTAGTATGTTTGAGGTGCCCATGTAAAGCGTTTTTTTTTTACTTTCTACTTTCTTTTTCATCACTCTAAAGCCCTTTCATGTCCTTTTCATGTCTGAAGTGTGTTCATACTTTGAACCACTTAAACCCTATATACTTGTGTGTGTGTGTGTGTGTGTGTGTGTGTGTGTGTGTGTCTGCCTATAGTGCGCCAGGGATCTATCCATGACCCACCCTTTTTCCCTCTACACCAAATCCCTTTACTGAAAATAGCTTGTTACAGGCCCCAACAATGCTCACATTGGAGCGCATTGTGAGCTTGTAAATCTATTTTCATTGATGGTTTGCATATTATGACATTCCCAGAATAGGGACGCATGGCTTCAAGTGGTTAAGGTCTATAATACACACTTCTGAAGATGACTCAGTCTGCATGTCAATATTTACCCACAGGGGGGGTTAGTTAGTTTCCCTAACATTAACACCACTAACATCACCACAATCACCCCCTATAGAATGAGCACTAGAAAAAGTTGTAGTTATAGGTTACTGTAATTTAATTCTCTAAGGCATCATTTAAGTTAAACACAAAGACGTGAAAGTGTTTGTGCACGATTAATCCTTTCTTGTGCCGTAACCATGGCGACAGACCCTATCATTCAGGAGTAATATGCTGCTGTGCTTTTTTTCCCCCCAAGTTGCCATAAAGTAGGGGGACATGCCCTGCAGCAAACCGCTAATGGGACTGGGGTATGCGCAACTTGTGATAAGCGGTTGGGAAGAAAAAATGTAGTGAAACCAACCCTAAAATTATTTGCCTTTTTAAATTAAAAAAAAACTGCAGTTAAAAGATATGACTTTTAAAAAGAACAAGGTCACAAAGTCCCTTGAGAGATTTAAACGCTGTTGCAACAGCCTCGCAAAATTGCGACGTGGGAAAAAAAACAAAAACCTAATGACCAAATCTCATTCTCCCTCTCATGTAGCCTTTCCAAACCATCATGCTCAGGGGACAATTAAGTGGGAAGAGTATTTTGTTGGGTGGAAGGGATCTTATTTAGAGCTGACCTCAGTGCATTCCGCTACTACAGTATGGCTGAGATTCACGAGCCGAGACAAACAAGCCGAAACAGCGGCAGTGAGTGCAGTGAAGGTATTATGGGAGAGGTATATCACCATAATCACCATACAGCCCTTCATGATGACATCCTCCTAGGCCCTGAGAGAAACCCTGCGGTTGAGGGTTTGGTACACACCGACCACATCTTACAGGAGGGACGGAGCCTGCGCCCGCAGCTGTAAAATGGGTTCACTTTGCTACAGACAACCACTCTTCGACTAATCTTTCATCTCAGTCCCGTTTTTCACATGAATCTTCGTAATTAGAAGACGCAGGGAAATGAGCACCCATTTGAAAACGTCAAGAGGATTTATTCTTCATAACGAACATGACTTTAATAAATAAACACTGATGCTGCGGCCAGTACTCCCAGTATGCCAGGGCAACTGGGGTTCTGTTTTTAAATCTACCTCGTGCCCTTTGGGGTTTTGCGGCACACTGAGTATCCGCAGGGCCCTGTACATGCATAAATTGCACAGGAGAACAGAGGAAAATGCATGCTAGTCGACGCCAGTGTGTGTACAACTTCTCCGAGCCAACAATTAAATGCAGCCCCAGAGAAAATACTGTGCTGCTTGTTCACTATAGTAGATGAGTGAGTGAAAGTTAAGTACCGATCCAAAACCCTCCTCCTGCAGTGCTCATTTGTTAAGGCGTGTTGATTTATGGAGGACAGAAATATGTCTGTGGCAACATTAAATCTGACAGAGTGCAACAGGAAGGACAAAGACTGTGCTTTGCATGACAAGGAAGAGGATTTCTGGAACATTCCTTTGTAGAATGTGTTAACCACTTTCAACCTGGTGTCATTAACTCATTTTGTGCATGCGTCATTATTATTGGTGAAATATTCAAAAGGATTTTTACAAATTTTGTGTATTTTTTTTAATCTCGTTTTGCATGTATCCGTCAAATCTTTCCTGACATTGCATTTTGGTGAACTTTTGTTTTGTACTGCACATCCTTAAACCTAAGTATGGACATTTGCTCGATATCAGTGTGCTTGAATGTTTCTATAATATCTCAGATGCATTCAACTTATGTACCTGATTAAGACCCTTTTGTATGGACTGTCTGAGTAGAGTGCAAACTATTTCCTTATTTTCTTTAGTTTTGATTGAAAACATTTTAGTCAGAAATGTAAACACCACATGGTACAGTCAGATATGAAGGCTAAAAGGATAACACAAAAAAGTTGATCATCTAATGAATAAAATATACACTCATATTCATGAAATATAATACATTTTAATAATAAACGGTAAGTTATGTTACTTAAATAATGTCAATTTCCACCTCGTTACACCAGACACCATAGCACATGCCAAAAAAAAGAAAAGAAAAGGTACAGTACCTGCATTCTCTGATAGGGCTTGTACCTCATGTTTGTGATATGATCCCATGCTCCAACACCTGTATTGGCGAGGACAATGTTTTAGATATAAAATATTACCTGTCAAATTTGTAAACAAACATACATTGTGATCTTGACCCATGACCTAAACATAAGTTTGAAGTGGGTGAATTTCAGCACAGGTCAGTGTAACTTGGCATCTCACATGCTTTATCTTAATTGGGTAAAACATGTTTATCTTTGGCTACCCTGATCATTACAGTATGTTCAGGGTGAGTCTGTCCTGGTTGGAACATATTTTGACAGATCGGGCCCAATGATCACACTGTAAAAGTCTGTGTGAGATTTGTCCATCAAAGCAGTTTGTTTGATTCCCCATCCGACGAATGTCTTTGTTGTGGTGTGTGTTCAACTGTAAAAGGCTGACAAGAAATGTATAAAAGCCTGGCTACCCGGGCCTGCATGCAGCAATGCATGATGGCATATTGTAACCGAGAATGGATTGGCAGATTGTCGTGAACCTAGGACGGAATGATACGTACGCTGTGAGTCTGTGACAAATGGGTGATTTATTTCTCTGCCAATTAGGTCAAAGGTCAAGGGCACAATAAAGGTCTGGCCAGTTACTGTTAAATTATCAATTTTAGTCTGATATAAATGTAATGTTTTGGAGGCTGTTTAATTAAAAAATGACAAGAGAAATCCAAGGTGACAGATTATTAGCCTGGAAACCAGCCCAATCTGCCACAGGAACAAAATCCCTGTGTAGATTGAAGTTCCAGACTAATATCTACGCAGTGATATTAGTCTGGCCATGCCAGGCTAACAGATTATAATCATGGACACCTGAAGCCAGACATGATCCCTGCTAAGCCTCCGGTGACTGGACAGCTACTGATCCCTGTCCTACTTTGTAAGAACTATTTAAACATTTGCCACAAATGAGATTAATTAACAAAGTGTCTCTTTAATTGCACACTCCGACAAGGGAAAGTTTCATTGGCCAAGTAGACTAGGAATTTGAATTTGTCCTCTGAGCCTTTAACTAACCAATCCTAATTATTAAGCGCAGCAGTAGAGTTCCAGGGAGCTGTTACAAGTTCAGTGTCTTGTTCAAAGACGCTCTCTGGCATAATGCCAGGAGAGGGGATTGTACATTCCTTTCCAATTCCTAGGCGACCACTCTACCCCCTGAGACACTGCTGCCCAGAAAAAAGCAAAATAAACCATATTCATACTGCTAGAACTTCATAGAGCGGTACAAACCAGGTATTATCCCACCATTAATAGTAATATTTATAAACGTATTTACAAAGCACAAGTCTAATTTCAATTGCAAGCATTGCATGTCTGTACATGACCGTACCACTGAGGAGGGTGGCGGAGCCAGGACTGATGGAACTAACTCTGGTGCTGTAGTTTTCAGGCACGCTGTCCATCACTTTCTTGTTGCCTGCTTCCAGCAGCAAAATCCTCTTCCCCTCCAAATTGGGTTCCATACCTGTCAACAAAGTGACTAGTTATATTAATAATGAGCAAATGGGCGAGACCCGAACACAGACTTGAGCCATGTATGTTATCGTTTGTATTTATCTAATATTGTGGTGTGTGTGTGTGTGTGTGTGTGTGTGTGTGTGTGTGTGTGTGTGTGTGTGTGTGTACATTAGTGTGTCATCATACCATAGTGGTGTCATGTCATGATGACAGTGATGACACCAGCTGTTGTTTTTCCTCACTTCATTAGTGGTTTATCTATTAACATGGCAGTCGTGATAATAGATAAAACAAATGAAATGAAACAACACTCGCCTATATAATATTACACCTATTATTGTTATAAGTTATGTTTAATCGTTTTAACTGTTACTTAAATGTGTTAATAAAGGGGCTGAAGAACCACAAGGTACGTGACCGTTTGCCAGTGTTGTTGTTGCTGACTGGCAGGTTTATTACAACTATTGCAAATTTGCAATCAGCTCTTCACTGTCGAAGCATCAATTATACTTACCTAAACAACACGCCATGGCGGACCCCACCATCCCTCCTCCGGATATAACAACATCATAAACATCGTCACTCTGGTCATTATTATTATTCTGTGTGCTCACTAGTCTCCGACTAATGATTTTTACAGTAGATGAGTGCTTGATCGCCCCATTAATGTAACACCTGCTAAATCCATTCAAAGCCAGCGTCGATTTTGCCAGACTATGCATTGTACTTTTTCCACTGCACAACTCACTGACTGTTCTCGACCCACTGAAACGTTTCCCCTTGAAATGCGTTAATATGTATCAGTTATAATCCAGCCATGTTGTTGACATTCACATCACACGCATAAAACGCGACCCCGTTTTGAAGCGCTGGGGCTATAGAGGAAATACTTCCTGTTGTCGTCCGTCCACTGGAATAAGGTACTTTATTACCGTACGTGATTTTCCTTCCAGGCACCAGGGCGCCTGGCTTTAATTCGGACAAGGAGGCTGCCTTCCATATATTTACAAGGGAAAAAGGGTACCTCATTTCACCCAATGAGAAAATAATGGCAGTGGCAAACAGGCCAGCAATACTCTATTTGTCCACGAGCAGCGCTAATGTCACCACTTTCTTACCAGACACATTGCATAAACGGAAGAGAACTTTTACTACATCTTCGCACTTATCGTATTAAGGGCTTAAGTAATTGTTTTACAAGTTACAACAACAGCATCAAACACCATAACCGAGATGGGGTGGTTTGGAAATTAGAGTAGGATTCACGAAAGTGGAAAAAGTCAAGCAACGGACTATTTTTGTTGTCTTGTGCACTGCAGGTTGGTATAGTCCTATTTTATCACATTGGCAGTCAGTTGTTTTGTGTTTTGTTTTGTTCATGCTATCTTATCTTGTATTGTGTGTGTTTTACGAGCGTTGTTTAAGTATGGAAACTAGTAGTCCCATACATTTCTCCCCCGATAATACAATTCCTATCATTGTGAAAGTGTAGGATTGCTTGGTTACCATGGTAACATATGTCATGAACTCCAAACATGCACTTTCAAATTGTGGGAGGGCAATGTTTAAAAGGCTATTGAGAAATAATACTTTATTTCTCAATTTTGCATGCATGCATGACGCATGAACATGTTTTTTTTTTGCTGTGTTTAATTTATATTACATTTATATTGACCCCATTTTGTGTATTGATCTTCCAGTTCTCTCATTCAGAACTAAAATAAATACAGTATGTCAGACTTGGAAGCCTTGCTAGTGGATGGATCAGAACATACGTTTGAGAGCCGTCTCCAGGCCCTGAAGGATGCCCACAGGAAGCAGCTACAGGAGGCAGAGAGGAGACAGAGAGAAGATCTGGACAGAAGGATTCAAATGAACTCTCTGCTCTCAACAGACATCAACGGAAAGCCCAGTAATGAAAGACATTCGATTAGGTATATTGTGCACTGCAGTTCTATTATCCGTTGTGTTCATAATGTTCATGGCAAATCCGTTTTACACGTAACTATTTTATCATTGTATTTCCAGTCATTCAGCCCCCCCAGACCGGTCCAGTTCTACACGACGTGTCCTGAAATCAGACAAGGAAACATCACAGCAGGTCACCAGACAATCAGAGAGGCACGTATGGAAATCTCTGTCAAATGTCTCCCGACAATGTGATAATATGACAATACCAAAGCACGGCCCATCGAACGCGCCGCTGGAGGACGAGGCAGAGTGCCGGAAGCAGTTCCGTGCGGTTCCCGCCCCCAGCCATGTGAGTCTGCCCCTGTACCAAGACATGCTGCGTTTAAGAGAGGAGGAGAGGAAGCAAGGCCACGAGGAGAGGAGAAACTTCCTCCTCTCCTCGCAAAAACCTTTCAGCTTTGTGGAGAGAGAGAGAGAAAAGTTGACTGAAATGTTAAATCAGACTGCACAAAATCACAAAAACAAAGCTGCTGTTGCAAGGAAGTGTCTTCCCAAAGAAACCGAGAAACCAGAAGTCTCTGAACCTCTGAAAGGTGAGGTGTGTGTGTACGTGTGCGTGCGTGCATGTGTGCGTGTGTGTGCATGCGTGCACTTCAGCAGGCCCGGATTGGACGGTCTGGCAATTCTGGCAGATGTCAGAAGGGCTGGGCAGTCGTTTTGCCAAAACAAAACGAAATATTAATAAAAAATGACATAATGGGGCCGGTGAAGACCACAAATGCCAACGCCGATTTTCTTTGCCAGTCCGTGTCTGTCTGTCTGTGAGAGAGAGAGAGAGAGAGAGAGAGAGTGGACAACTTTTGGTATGAGTTTAACATCTATCTAGCGTTATTTAAATAAAATACAGTGTCACAGAATGTGTTCTGTTAATATAATCAATATACTGTACATTCTATCTACACCATACAGCTGACACTTCTTCCATCTGAATGTGATGTGTTTTATTTTCTAGAGGAACTTTGCAGAAAGCTTCACACTCAGACAACGGCACAGGAGACCTTGATAAACTACAAAACACCTATACAGAATAATAGTTCCTCTGGGGACCCTGAACCTCGCAGCACCCTGCGGACAAAAAAAGAGATGCTGGCCTTCCTGGATGAGAAGCCTAGTTTCCATCCAAAGATCAACCCTCTTGTCCCTGACTTCAGCAGGCTGCACAAGACCTTTCAGACCCATGCTATGAGAAGGGCGGAGAGGAAAGACGCAACAAGGTGTAAACCGTTCCAACTGCTAACCTCATCTCTCCCCTCGAGACAAAGTAGGATGTGCCCTGAAAACTCACAGGTAGAGCTTTATCCTTTAATAATTATTACTAGGGATGGGATGGGAATTATCGATTAAGTCATTAATTGATAATTGATAAGTATTGATCACTTAACGGGTTAGTTGATAAGCGCCATTTAAAATCTGACTAAGAATCTTAATTTCCCTCAATGTCTACAAAAATCTACACTATGCTGATATACAGAGAGAATACAAAAGGCATATTATATTCCTAAATCAAATATTTATTTGACCATTTACGATACAGGGCCAGGCAATGGCATCTTTGTATGAGGAATAAAATTAAATTAAAAGTGCACTGTCTTGTCTGTCACATCACATGCAAAAGCAGAGACATTTCTGGGGTGCCTGCTGGCCAAGAGGTCCAGGCGCATGATGCCACATACTGTCTGGCCTGACAGCGTGTCAGGACCGACTTTTGCTGCATGTCTCTCCCTGTCTCTCCCTCCCACTTTCCTGTCTGTCTTCACTAATAACTATCAATAAAGGCAAAAAGCCCCCAAAAAAGCAGAGATGTTTCTGTGACTACCAAGGTGGGGGGGACCTTTTTTAACCTCAAGCATTAGACAGTCCTGGGACAATATTCCAATAATGCATTTAAGTAGGGGGGTGGAATCCTGCTTTGTAAATGAATAAGA
>OOFJ01018394.1:0-17726 GCA_900323375.1 Benthosema glaciale | reverse complement strand
TAGAGTGGGATGTGTGTGTGTGTGTGTGTGTGTGACATGTACAGCACATCCAGGTGTGCATGTTCAGACATGTAGCAGCTCATTAAGCCACTCCTGCTGAAGGCTTGTTGTTGAACCTGCATTAGAAGCCGCCAGTGCAATGTACGCTTACTAAACACTTGCTGAGCACAAACAAAAAGAGACAGTAATAATGAAGAATAGGGATGTTGATATCAACTCACTGCCTCATCTCTTCCACTCATCACACTAATGAGGGAGACATAATTCAAAGTGCACGTAATCTAAACACCAGCAATGTATCAGGGCTGCATGGTGGCAAAGTTGTGACACAGGCCCAGTTCCCAATTTCTTTTTTTTACTACAAACGAGAGGCTGTGCAGCCTGCTCCACCACAGGCAACGGCTGAAAAGTAACATAGCGTAAAGGAGAAGTCATAACACTATGGGTCAGAGTTAAGAGTTAGCTCTACTACTTCACAACAACTCTCTATACTCTCCCGTGGATGCAAACACAGGTCTGAACGACTAGTTATACCTTCAACATGTACACAGCATACTCCTTCAGTGTTGTGTAAAAACAAAGTTCAATGTTTATGTTCAAGATAAAGCAACAAAGTAATGTATATCACAAAACACATGACTAAACAATGCAGCAACCAGTCTTTTTCCCCTACTGTTTCACTCCTACTCAAGTACTGTTGTAGTATTGTTACGGAACCCGGGAGGCCACAGAGCCACTGGTTGTTGGCCCTGAAAGCAAGGCAGTAGGTCAACTATGCTCATCCCTTGGGATGACTCTCCTGAGTTGGCTGCTGAGCTTGAGCTTTGCATAAGGAAATGTTCCAATGGGCTTTCCTATCTGACCTGTGTAAAGAGATTAGTGAGATTTCAGCTCTGGTGAGAGAGCCAGTGATCTTTCATCCCTGAAGGGAAAGCTGACAAAACGAGACAAAATCTCTAAATTGAGTGCTTTCCTCTTCAGTGGAATTAGGCCCTTTAGTGGTTTTCTCATGGAAAACTCAGTTTCAGTTTCTAATATAGTTGAATTGGCTGAATTACATTGAGGTGGACAAATAAAATCTTTAGGCAACTTGGTCATCTAAAATAACTTAAATAAGTACTCATCAGCAAAAAGCAGAATAGCTCAATATTGTAGATATTCAACTATGTCAAAGCAAAAAAACAAGTTCTTGACTAGCTGGATTGAACCGTGAATAGGGTATAAAAAAGGAGGAAAGAAAGACAAGAAAAATAAGGTGTTCCATTCTTTTTGTCCCAGTGGTGATAAAGCAGTAAAAATGAACGCCACAAAATATTTTAATAAATAAAAACATAATAGAACATTGGCCAGCAGGTGTGTGTTCAAGGTGGGACACACAATGGCCAAATGGAGTGTGTGCGCGAGTGTAGACAGACGACATGGGGACCATGCAGTGACCAGCCCATGGACAGAAAATTTGTGGGACACACCTCTCCGCTGTTGTTTGGCAAAGCCGACTCCTCTCCCTTCACCTCCCTTGACACAATCAGCAGATACTCTGACTGGTGGGCCCGCCCGTAACCTATACTGACAAGCTGCAACGACCAATGAAAGCACAGAAGGGATGCCCGGATCACGTATGTGGTCCGGACGAGAAAGAATGAGGCTTGCTTTTGTTTTGTTTTTAAACTCATGTTCAATATTGAGGATTAGATTTTCAGGTCAGTGCGGGGATAGCAGGGGGAACAGGCGGAGCACATGAAAGGTGAAATGCTGCTACTGTGTGTGTGTGTGTGTGTGTGTGTGTGTGTGTGTGTATGTTCTTCCGCAGGGGAGAGGTTGTACCTGCTCAAACTTCCATCCATCTGACATGGTGGACACCATCTGTGTCAGTTCCTCCTCCTGGCACTGAAGCACCCGGTACACATGCTTCACCGGGGCCTGGCGAGAGGAGGGAGGTGAAACAAGGAGAAGGAAAAGAATAAAAAGGAAAAACAAAGGCAGTTTAGCTTCTTAAAGCAACACACAAATGGTACATTTTGTAAGCAATCTTCCTAAGCAGCTTGCTACAGTAAAAGAAGAGGACTGAAACAGGAAACAAATACTCCAAAACAGAAAAGTGTGAAAATCTACTACTGTACCACATTGCCCTACCAAAGTCATGAGACAAATTCCTGTACAGCTAACAATATTACAGAATAAAGTGTTTCTGCTTACATTTAGTGGCTTACATTTAGCGTTCATTTAACACACATGTAACCAAAGGTACCAAGCAGGATTTTACTGTGCAGTCAAAACACAAATGTATTAAATGTAATAGGGCAGATAACCACTCGGGCAACATCCACACACCTGTGATGTTTTGCAATCACGTTCCCTGATCTTGTCCTTGATGAGCTTTATTAGCGATGTGATGTTGTAGAATTCTGCTTCTTCTAGCACGCCTGAATGTCAAGTGAAATGGAGACAAGATTAACATTGTTGCTGTTGGGTTAAACTTGTGTATGTATAAAACTGTTATTTTATACGAAATGGGAAAAGAAAAATCCAAATGGATGGATTTAGTCACAACTCACTAGTAGCTGTGTTCATTGGGTAAATATTTATAAAACCCAGAAACAGAATTTAAGCACTTATCTTTGTAGACAAAAACCTTTTTCTTGATAAAAAAGAATAGCGAATCTACAAGCTAGAGGGTGTCCACCCGCAACCGAATACCCGAGAGACATTTTCAGCCCAAAATATTGTCCCTCGGGGAGGGTCGGTTCCGTTCCAAATTGCCTCAGCCGGGGCGTCTGAAATGCATTTACCCAAAAGGAGGATCCAACCTTTAAATATGTTATACCCTTCAACTTAAAAATTACGTTTCAAAAATTCTATATTGTTCTATGTTGAACAGACGTGTGTGCGCTGTTGGGATTTGGGATGCCTCTTACTCCAAATCATTGCGGCCGTATTGAGTGAGGTGAAACGCAAAGCAAACTACAAATCAAAGTGAGAAAGCCCCAAAAGTAAAGTTAGCTGTGTGGAACCGTTTTGTTTGCAACAGTCGACGGCTCCGGTAAGAATGTGCCGCTAAATGCACTAATATTATGCAACCCTCCGCTCCTGCTGCGTTGGAGAGGAGGGGGTGTCGCTCTTATAGACAAGCAGTCTCACAGGGGTCACATTGACATCAACAAACAAAATATAGCATCAGACACACTAAGGGCAAAAATCCGTTTCGGGGTGGGCGGCGTAAATTAGAATGTTTCTCAGCTCTGTTCGGTCCAAATATCCATAGTACCGTTTCGGACCGGGCCCAATTTTATGGACCTGTGCTCTAGTACAAGCTCTACAACACTAGCAATGCAACACATTGTAAGCTTGCAGATCAATGAAGTCTAAGTTAGGGCTTTAATTTATTAAAAATAAATAATGATTTACACAAGGTTTCTGCCTGACAGCAATGATATCATAGCTGACTGATATCTGACAGTGGAGGTGCAAAGGATTGGTATAAGGCCTTGGCATCCATATTCATGCCATGTTCTGTGGGAAACCTTACCTTCCTCTGCCAAGTCCCTGTTCAGCACCAGTTTACCATGCCGCAAGTAGTTCAGCAACGGCCCAAAGTACATGGGGTCTCGGTCTATGAGATAGGCACCAGTTTCATCCTAATAGGAGGCAAAAAAAAAATGGGACAAAAAGGGACATAATTATAACATTTGAATCAACAAAGCAAACACATCCTTCAAAAGACTTAAACAAATCTGGAAGTCAAAAATACAGCACCAAAAGAAAACCCTGGATCTACCAAAGCTGCATAATAAACACTACTATACTGTGCAGAATGCTGGAAAACTACAATTCCATAAATGCATATTGTTAGTACTAGAATACTTTAAGGCTAAATTAATTCATGCATAGGCCTAGACTCAGTTCAACACATTTAGTAAAATTAAACTCAGTATCAGGGATCCAAAGCACACGAGTTATAAGGTCAACCACTGAGCTCATAATCTCGGCATGTGTCGAGTAGGCACATGCACAGAGTGCCACATGCGTGCGTGGTGGCTTTGGAATAGCACTTCCCTATTCCCAAAGGTCTTGGGTCTGATCCTCATTCTTTCATAACCACTGGGTATTCCCCTATTTCTATAAGTAATGTGATTAGAAGATCTTGGTCTCATGGGAGGAAGAGGAGGGTAAAGCAATTAGAGCAGAACAGAAAGAGATTTGGAACAGCAGGCTGAATCTACTGAGGGAACTAGAAGGATACATGGCTACCTTACAGCTAAAACAATTAGCCCAGCATGACCTATGTTGCCCAGCTAGTACACTAACATATCAAAAAGCTGCTCATAGACTTTATACAGTAAGCCATACACCGAGTTAACATCAAGCCACAATTATAAAAATTAAAATATTTTGTGCACAGAAGGTTGAAATCAGTTTTCATACAAGGTTTGGAGGGCAGTATAGTTCACCAAAACACCCTGCATTGGATTAGAAAAGCCCTTGCATGAAATTGAACATAGCCTAGCTTCAAGGGGCAATCAAGACAAATTAGCAGTCATAGCAGACTCCAAGAGAATATAAAGACCTACATTCCCATTAAATACTAATTGGAGATATTATCCATTGTATGCTGGATAATTTAACTTCTTTGATTTCTGATTGCATTCTTATGCCTCACCTGGCCTAAAACAAATCTCATTGAACTATGGTAAACAAGGAAACAAGCATTGTTTTCATACATTTCCAGAACATGGCCAAAATCAAGCATACAGGTCCTTCACTGATATACACTACAGATGGCAACATTCACGGCTAGCTCTGTTCTACAAGCCATGGACCTTCAACTCAAAACCACATTAATCTTTCCAATAATGAGAAAAGGTCCCAGAGCATTTTCTGTTGTAATGAATCTCTGAACTCTCCTGGTTGGCTGACCTCTTTTCATGTCAAAAAATACCCCACAGGCACCCAGAGGGATTCTATTCTAGTTCTTCTGCTATGAGTCACTTTCTTACACTTTCACGTTCACTGATGTTTAAGCATGAAATACAGGTGGCCCTACTAGGAGGATACAGTGGGGGAAGAAGAATTACAGCAAGGCCAAAGCTGTACAGGTCACACAGTGACACTACATTCTGTATCATGCTTCATTTCAACTCAAGGGCTGTCTGCTTTTCTTTACACAGTGCTAACATGGCTGTTCTGACCCACGTGGGACATTTCTACTTTTGGCAAGACATTCCTTCATTGCAGCAATCACTTATGAATACTGGTAATATGAAAGATATAATACACATTGATTTGTTAATTTGTTCGTTTAAATTCATGCATTTACATTCCAGCTTTAATGGAAATTGTAAAATATCAGTTTCCAAATCGATTGTGACCATCTTTTCACCAGTTGTGGAGTGATGATTGAGTATTGGCCAGTGGTCACAGTTCGACTTGTCTGGTCATTCTCAAACCATCTTCCATACAAACAGTTGACGGATGCATGGTTGTTAACTTGTTAGCCGGAGGTGATCAAAATGACACAGGAACCTAGAAACATGCAAATTCAGCAGAACCAAGAAGAACGGCCCGATTTCTTGGCTGCATAACAAAGTAAACAGATCAAACAAATGAACCAAACTCCACCAGTTCTGATTTTTTTGCAACCAAGCTGAATGAAGGGCATTCACAAAAGAGCAGACTGCCCCATATTCTCTGAACATTGCCACACAGGCAAGACTTTGAAAGTCTCTCGCTAGTCAATTATGGAATACAAGGGACCTTTCCAAACATGTTAGCCTAGAAATCCAGTGTCCTCTCATTTGTGTAAACTTGAGAGGAAGGGTCCATTCGCCCATGTGCTATGCTGAACCTAGTTTAGTAGAGCTGGTATCCTAGGTCAGGGTTTCTCAATGTTTTTGGCAGGGGACCCCCAGAAATTGGCCATGTCTATCTTTTACAAGCACTGTATATCCTTCCTTATACCACTGAAATAGACAGTAATTTGTTAAATCGGCTTCTGTCACGAAATTCAGACAAAGAGACAAGCGATTTATCAATAATGTCCAACTTGAATATACAGTATGCAAGGCAACAGACACCACACTTGGGGTGATGGTGACCCCGATTTAGGCTAGTGCAGTGATATGGGGGGGGGGCAATGGCTTGGATGTGGATGTGGACTCAAACACACAAACAAAGGAGACAGTGTTTTAAATGAAAAACAAGAGACCATGTCTCTTGTTCTCCATCTCTCTCTGGGGGCCGGGGACAGGGGATCTCTGAACGACAAACAGCCAGGAGGGGTGTGTGTGTGTTGGGGGGGTTAATAGTAAGAGGACCATGGGGATATAGGCAAACAGGGAGTAGAGGATAGGAGCAAGGAAGACATCAAGAAGTCAGGAGGAAGAGGTTGAGAACTAGCGGTTAACTTTGTTTATTCATTTTTTCCCCTCAAGTGTCGTCGCAAAACGAGAGCAAATTTTCTGAAAGGCTTGCTTTGGTCCAATGCATGCAATCATGGACTCACGGACAGGCAGACTGCCATCTGTTTACATAACATGCTATAGTATCTGGTCTTCATATTATGGGAAATGTGGAGACCATAACAGGCTAATAATAATAATAATTCTGTTCATTATGCGATTATGGCGGGTCAAATTAGACTATGGAGAACTGCCAGGGTTTACTACTGTGGGGTGGTGTTGGGGGAGGGGGACATGGTCAGGTGCCAGTGTATAGTCCGTGTATACATAAATGCTATTTCTATGAGAAAAAACAAACAAAAAAAGAATCCGCCCAGAGCAGAAATAAATTCTTTACATGCAAGGACAGTGAGAATGACTGCATTCATTTACATTGGAGCAGAAGAAAAGCAGCGCCAAGCGCGTACGCTCGAGTGTCCTGTGTTTTAATGGAGAAGCCATAAAAAACATCTTAGACATAAAAGGTATAGTAAACCGAATTGAATCAACAAATGTTTCTATCGTGAAACAGAAGTGAATAGAATTCAATGTAAAGTATTTTGTCAATATTGAAAGACAAAGTTGATGGAAACATAGAAGACTTAGCGTTAGCAGCAGACTGTCCATTTAGTTCAATGTAAATGGCCCATTAATGTGAGGTTAGAGAGTCTGAGCAAGGAGAGCGAAAATAATTTAATTAGCAAGATAGCAGAGTGAAGAACCTAGGGTAGAGGTAAAATGAAATCACTTGTGAAAATCACTTATGAAATCCAAAGGTTAGGCTATAGCATGGCACGTTCTTTGAATTAGGTTAATTCTTTATGGAACATGTTCCATGACAGTCAATACTTTACATCACAAGTTAAACAAGGAAGGGAAAAAGGCAGCTCACTTCTCAACAAACAACAACATCCCCAAATGTAAACATAAAATGTATTTGGAAACATATGCTGTCAAAAGAGCTCATCATCCTGTCATGATGGACAACTTTGTTTTCTTTTTTTATTGCTTTTTCAACCAAGGTTCATGTTTTAGGTTGGTTGTTATTAGAGAAAGATGAGTTATTTATTTTTCCATTTACGGCTTTCTTTCGTTTTAGCGATTTCTGCAGAATGCCCACGCCAGGGGAGTGGGCATTCTGGCAAGTGACTAAATATGTATTTATTTTACTACATGTTATGATTACTTCACTATGGCAGAATTATGTAGCGTGAAGTTTCTATTCTCTTTACATTCTCCTTGTGTGTTGTGTCTGGTTCTGAACAATGTGTAGTCACTGTAGAGTAGTAGACTAAAGGGCTGTTCATACCAAGCACTAAAACGCCATTGTTTTACCACTGTTTGTGGTGTGGTCTGTCATCCAATTAAGTTTCAACAATATTATATATACATTTTATATTTATAGTTGTAGTGCTTGGTGTGAAGTGAACGGCCCTTTAATTTAATCTAGTTCTAAATTGTAGCAATGTCAGGAAACGTCGAAACACTGAAACAAGTATAACAATAACCCATGAAAACCACCAGATTAAACTAGCTTGGTGAAACGCACACACATGCACCCTAGCCTATACCTAATAAGGTATTGGTGACAGATGATGGCCCTGGATCAAAGTATGTCTAAACATGAGCAAATTCAAGGAGGACTACAGATAAGTACTGACTGACAGAGGGGGAATGTAAACAATGTCTAATTAGGATGGTGGGCTTCAGAGAGGAAAGCTTTTCTGTATAACCTAATCATTCTCCTCCACACACACACACGCACACACACACACAATACATATCCTCCCCGCAGGAAATACCACAGTGGCCCACCCTTCAAGCACATGGAAATCCAATAAGGCACTCCAGATACATGAACCTTGTCAGTCAGATATACTCTTTGTTCCAAACTTATGAACCACCATAGCACTTTAGCTACAGGATAAGTTTTATTGTCTGTGAATCACTTATTGTACAAAGTCATTACACAAATGGTTATAACTGTCCACAACTACATCAGAAAGAAACTGGTATGACTACACTACACTGCCCGTTATCCCAACCTTTCATGGCAAGCAACATCCAACAGTATGATTGGTCTGATCTTACTGCTCAATTCACTGCTACAGTATATTGTCACATTACCTACATAGCAAATAAAAATGCATCGACAAATTTTAACTGTACACAAGACACTTTTTCGATCATCACATGAAATGGTTCTAATTAGCAAATGTGTGCAGGCCATGAATAAAAAGAATGGAACCCTTATTAACGCCAGCCGCCTTCACCTCAGCTGAGCTTGAATATAAGCACCCTGCAGACACAAGCCTGAAAGATGCTGCGGTAGAGCTTCCCTAGTCACATGACTGTAGTTACTTAGTCTAGCCAAGTGGAAGTCCCTCAGGAGTACAAGTAGTAATGGCATAGTCAAATAGGCCTCTGTCTTCTAAATAATACACCCATCACATCAAGGCTACATAATTACGTGAAACCATCTCCACTCTTTCAAATTATATTTTAAAATTTTCCCTATGTGTGTGATTCAAAGCACAGACCAGTTCGCAGGACGCACACCACCAATACATTTAGCTGAACATTTTATGACATACAAATGTTGCAGGCAATAAATGAACAACTCGATTTGGAAGACGCCTAAAAGCTTTCCGTTCATGAGTATGAGGGCTAGGCTGGCAAGCAGGAAATCACTGCTGTCCAGTCCTGCCAAGCAGGAAATCACTGCTGCTGTCCAGCGCTTTCTTTGGGCAGGGCATCAGCCATAGCACTGAGAATCAAATGGGGGGGGGAGTGAGGGAGCTAGAGAGAGAAGCACAACCTAAAATATTTACTCTGCTTGATGAATCATCAGTCGTCAGGAGGTCCCAAGTTCCAGCTGGCGACACTGTTGTTAGGAAATATGATGATGGGGCCTCCTGAACAGGCCATCTTTTGTAAATGTAGTGGCCATATAAACAACAATGAGCCTGGAGTACAGTTGCCCCCTGGTTTGCCAGTGGCACTCTGGAGTGTTGTGCTGAGAAGGAGCCGTTTGGAGGCAGTGGTGAAGGAGATGATATCACCGTTAAATATTTACGTTGCCTCCCACAATGTGCTCAAGCATGACATACAACGGAAACCCAGGACTGCACTAAATGTGCCTGTATTTCTCACTCGCCCCTCAGAGACGAGCTTCTCAGCCTTCAAACGGATATGAATATGAAAAGAATTAGATGCGAAAGGAACAAGAATTCTATGCGATGGAATCCTTGAAAAATGTATGCCAGCTCTCAAGAGAGCTGAATCTCCACTTGAATGATCCAGGGTTTGTTTGAGACGAGCGGTCCACTATTACAATGCACATTACAGATGTCCACCATTACACATTTGATTTGTATTTTGCTTCCGGATACCCGGTCCAGGACAGGCTTCAGTTCAGACGCACCTCCTTTTTGTTATAGTCCAGAATAGTCTTTTCACAGAATTTTCTTTTATTAATAGTAATAACATTGAGAGCAGATGCTATTGTCATTATCAAAATGTGAACCATAAACAATTGGGGAAATAAAACCCTTATGTAGACTAGAGATCTATAACTGTCATCGGTTATGACAGTCCTGTGAGTGCACTTTCTCCCAGGCCTTCCACAATGTGCAAAACAGAATTCACATCAACAACATAAATAATGCAGTCCACCTCAAGAGTAGTCCTGAAACACACCGGACTGCATGACTGAAGTGAGCCACACATTTCCTCGACTGGGAAACACAATACTGCGTTTGCCAAAAAACAGAGCACTCAGTCAGCAATCAATCTTCTGGGACTTCCTGGTCATGTGCAAGGGTAGCCATACATAATAATAATGGATTGCATTTTTATAGCGCTTTTCTATGCACTATGTGCTTACTCAAAGCGCTTTACAATGGTCCATTCATTCATAGGCTTCATGTACAGTGTGTGACAAAGATAGTCAGCATTTCAATTAATTTGATCAATTTGAATGTGCGGCAAAGAGATAAAGCTGTGCTTTGTTTTAATCATCAAAATAAATTGTAATAATAGTCTTGAAAACTAAAGTCAAATTTTAGATATGCAAATAATACCAAGAATATTCAGTTCATGCTCAATTCTCATGACTAAGTATAAAATATACAATGAATGGACCAAGTACAGGGCAGGGCATCATAGCAGAGTATGCCATAAAAATGCAAGCCGATTAATCAGGGATCAGGATATTTGCATGAAAATATGAACCACGATAAGGCTTACGCTGTGGTGAAAACTAAAACATTAGGCTATGGGCATTAATGGATTGGTGTAATATCCGATAATGAAACAGCCAAAATAGAACACAAAACTTAGACTTATTAGTCAACCATAGTGTCACCAATATGGCGCTACTTCACCGAATCCCAGTACTGGGGGTCCACAGCTGTTACTGGCAGCTGGATGAACAGAGAGGGGCCTGATTCCTGCCCAATGCAGCCATTCAAGGAAGATGGGTGACATCATCCCTTGGCTCTTGGCCGTCAGCAGCACTTCACCCCACTTGGCAATCTTCTGGGGTATCCATAGAAGCAGCGTATTGCTGACCAGACCAACCAGGCAACCAGCAAGACAGCAAAGGCATTATTTCATATCAAAGGGCGGAACTTTCTACCGTAACCGTCACTCTCAATAATAACCAAATTTTGTTCCACATCCCATTTGTTTGACATTGGCTTAGGCTTCTTACTATATACCCGACGGTGCAAAACACTGACTATACTAATGTCTTGCGACTTGCATTACTGAAGTATATGTTTAGTGGCCTTGCAGGAGGAAAGTTAGCAACTACAGTAGCAACTTGCACTTTTCAAGTCACATACTGGTTAAATCATCAGAGCAGAGCACTACACAATTATTACTACACAATAGTTTAAGGCCAATAGTTTAAGGCCACCAGTTGTTCAAAACTAGGCAACGCAATATACAAGAATTTAACAAAGTCCTAACGTTGGTTAGGGGAGCTCCAGTAAAATGACATCCGATCCGATGTACCAAATCCCGTCATGAGGAGACTGTCGGAATCTATAGTTAGCTTAGCTGAACGCTAGCTTGGCTACAAAGAATGCAAGCTAACGCCACTCAACTGCAGAAGAGAAAACGCAACGACAACTTTTTATTACGGAGTTATTACACAACTGGTGGGGGAAAAAACCCAGAACGACCAAGTAGTGTCCAATTTGTTTAATCAAAATTGAACGAAATGTAACGCCTGTATATTTTAAAGAAATTTAAGTTTTAAAGCAGTATGCTAAGCTAGCTTAGCGTACCTTGTCGGAGTCGAGCTCGGGGTCAGCCTGGCTCAGTCTGTACAGAAATGATTTGGGGTCTCGGCACA
The DNA here is from genome assembly GCA_900323375.1 of Benthosema glaciale. Classification (NCBI taxonomy): domain Eukaryota; kingdom Metazoa; phylum Chordata; class Actinopteri; order Myctophiformes; family Myctophidae; genus Benthosema; species Benthosema glaciale. The sequence goes on along the minus strand of OOFJ01018394.1, from coordinate 5,930 downwards.
GCGTCTGTCTGGTGGTCAGAAAGTAGGTTCCTCCGACGTTCAGGCGGATCCATTTGGAGGACGCCGCGACGCCGCCGAGCGACAGGGTTCTCTCTCCCGGGGAAGAAGGAGCCAAACATCTCCGATAAACGGAGCCGCCGCTTGTTTCGGAGCTGTTTTCTGCCATCCCTCTCTCTCTCTCTCTCTCTCCTCCTCCTCCTCAGCAGCTCTGTGTGTGAGTTGTGAGAGAGTGAGAGAGCTGACAGGAAATGTTACTCTGCTGGCTTGCTGCTGCACTGTGAGGAGAGGATAGCCCTGCCGACACTTCATGCAAAGCACCGTCGATTCATGCAAAACTGCAATACAGATAACGAGGATGGCATAACGACGTCACAAACAGGTTGTGACCTATGGTTGAGACTAAAAAATAAATAAAATACAAATAAAAAACTTTGGTACTTAAGGTAGTATATTGATTCTGCGTGCGCGTCTGCTTAGTTGTCTCGTAACAAAGTCAAAGACAAAGTCGGCATAATAATTCTTTGGAAAAATTGTATTCGTATTCCAACAAACCTGGCCACACCCCTTCATCTCCGGTGTATCGTTTTCATTGGATAATACTTAAAATTAACATTACACATTAATATAATGTAAAACTTTGGCTAACCGAATGTTCCCAGTGTCCGACAAATGTTATTAAAGTTAGTGTGAAGTTACGGTTTGAGTCTGGTCTGAAGCACTTCCGATAGAAATGACTTATAGTTGTAAAATTCACTTGTGTGACATCACAAATAAATCCTTGGTGTCGATCATGGTCGATTGCAGTCCTCGTGCACAGCAGGGTGCCAGCTCTAACAGACACGCCCACTCGCACTCCAGGCCGGGCCAGGGGCACAGGGCACTACTTGCGACGGGTACAGGTACTACAGGATGTTGGCAATGAGTGGGCACTACTAGGCACCTCGATGTAAAATTGGCAATTTTCTCAAAATATCTGAAAAATTGTCTAAATTGTAAAGTATACATGATGTGAACAATAACATGTATGCTTCAACTTCTTGTTCATGGACAAAAATGACAGGATAGCTACAGGTTTTGAAGAAATATTATACATTAATTAACGAATATTTAAGTGTGTGTGTGTGTGTGTGTGTGTGTGTGTGTGAAATAAATAACCCATTTAAACACAAAGGTGCCCACCTATAACTATAACTATTCCTATAACTGCTCACCCATCTCACATATCATTATGGTGAATAAGCAATTTCCCCATTGGGGTGGGGAATTCCAAACTGTATCATTAAATTGATGCTGAAAAAGCTCTGCTGTTTATTTTTATTTCCGGTATGTCCTTTTCAGCATCCCCAGTGTGTAGTGTGCTCTATTTTTTTTAAATACTTTTGCTTGTCTTGCACCTGGGTCACAGGTGTAAGGTATGGGTTAATTTATGGGTAGGTTTATTTTTTATATATTTTTCTAAGGTTAAAAATCTATGTTGTGGTTGTGATAGTAATCCTTATATAGTTTGTTCAGTAAGGTCTCCCCGTCTTTTTAATAGAAGATATCTTTCAGAAGAGAGTAGGCTACCCAGCTTCAATTCCAGTTCCAATTTTGTCTGCTCACCCCTCACTTGTAAATCCTGTATATCCTGTAAGTTCTCCCTCCTGATAATAGGAAATTGGTACCCTGACCTGAAAAGCAATTTTTTGTTTACTTAAGGGATAAGAGACACACACGCCATTTAAAAATCCCTCCCCCATCTTAAAATGTCAAACATTTCACCAGTCAAAATAGAACTTCAAAAGACAGAAGTTACAGTAAACCTTAAATCAATGACAAAAAAAGAAATCCCCCAAAACATATGCGGCATTTAAAAACAGTCACTAGGTTAGAAACAGCCTGCAAGAAATTGTAAAGCACCTGTTACTAACAGGTGCATTACATTTCCTACAGGCTTAACAAAATTAGTTTGGCCTGTATAGTAGTATGGTGACAATAAATGTACTGCATTGCGTTACAAGGGAAGTGTTTTTAAGGGAAACAGAAGCAAGTTTATTAAAGACTGTTCGATCGATTTCTGCATGTCAATTTTGTATAACACAAATAAGACACTCATGATGGGCTGGAACTTTATTTACATGTTGCAAACGTGTAGATGCCATTGTCAGTGAATGCTGCTGCTTTTGTGTCTCGACTGTGGTTATCAACAGAAGACAGGACACATGGCTTTATTTGTATGCCTAAATCCCTACATGCTTTAATTACTGGACTACCAAGCATTAAGTGGAAAATTTATCATTCAACATCTACTGACCTATCGCACAAATAATCAGAGAGAGAATGAACAGATTCATTAAATTATCAGAAATATGATTAAATCACTGAGCAAATAGAAAATGTATATGATATAGTAAGAAAAAAGCTGTAAAATATTATAGTTTACAATAATTATTCACATTCAAAGGCTTTACATCTCAATACATACACAACATGGCCCCTGAACATGACTTCAATCCAAATATGATTCATATATTAGAATTTAAATAACACAGAATGAACTAGAGGCTAAACAATAGCCATCAAATAACCTTATACAAGAATAAAAATACAAAAACTGTATCCTAATATCATTGCATTACTTGCTTCAGATTTCAATAATACATCGTCTGTACATCACAGTTCTAGTCGGTTACAAGCCAGGTAGAGTTTCATACACAATGTAACCGACTGCCGCCAAGTTGATTCGAATTTTTTCTAGCGAGAGAAGCGAACACCTTTTTGAGCGTTTTCCTCAAGTTTAGAGACAGATACAGCAATTTCACCTGTTATTTGGATCAGATAGATATCCTTTTTAACTGACACCCAACAGCAAAGAGCCCCTGGGCCCCAGGGCCGGAGGAGACTATTCACTTGCTCCAGTCACACACTGCACACGCTGACAGCTGGAGGAAGAATCCTTTTTGAGAGGACCTTTTAAGGTAATATGTCAAAATTAAAAGTATTACAATAATATATCTTTCTTAAACAAAAAGAGCAAAAGTTAAATCAATTGCTTAATTTCTATTGGGCCAGGTGTCGGGTGAAGAAAAAAAAAACGGAACAAAAAAACAAACAGAAAACAAAACAAAAACAACATGGGGCACTCCCAATTAACATTGAGAACCCAACGACACAGTCCTGCAAACTTGTCCTGGGCCTACAGCTTTACTGTGATTGCTTCCAAGAATGATAGTATATATCTCTCCATTGATGCTTTCCTGTTCAACATGGGGTGGTCAGCATCAGATTTTGTTTTCAACAGGACATACTGAAGATGAGCTGACAATCCCACCAAAAATAAATTTAAGCATTCACACCACAAAGAAATAGCCAGTGAATGGTTCAGAACAGCCAAATCATCCAATAATATTATCCATGGTTGCCAATGCAGTCAAAAATACCCACCTTTTAACTTGAATAAACTATATCTCCAGTGCCCTAGGAGAGAAAAGCGGACAAGGCTGGGCTACAAAACTGGCCGTGCAGGAAAGCTAAGCAAGTCATGATAAGAGTACAAGCTAGTGGCATGTTCACCCGCTCCCTATTAGAAATATATTCTCAGTAACTGTCTCGCACTAAAACACAGATTGATTCAGACCAATTTCTCAGTATAGACCAGCACTCTGTAATATTGAGACCCTAAACTGGACAGCAGTATGTCAAGTACCAAGAGCCTAGAAAACTCAAAATCCCATACTATGGAAACAAATGGGCTGACAGAAATATAGTGCTTGAGTTAGGTTACGGGTATGACACTGAACAGGTTATGGAATCTGTTGTGACTATGGAGTACATAGAAATGGGTTCCAAGTAAGCCATACACGTACAATGTAGGATTACAATATGGTCTAAGTAAGATACTGTGTCAGGATAGGCTCCGGTTCAGGGAAGCTGGATTGTGTTTAAATGGTGTCATCAAAGCAGGAAACCAGTCCTTGCGTTTGAGATGGTCCTAGTGGAACCTATGCCTGCGTTATTCTACAGACGAGCCTGCCCTTCTCTTCCCCCTGCAGAATGTACAAGAAGCAGATGTGCATGGTAGCAGTCTCATCATCCACACATGGAAAAAAAAGCAATAGAAGCCTCACAGCGAGCACAAAGAACAAGCAAAGCAACCCTGAATCCAATGTTGTATTTTTTTTCCCATGGTTCTGCGCAGGAAAACAAACAAGGTCTAGATGCCAGCGTCTCTAAAAGAGTTTGTTTACATTGCGGTGATGAAGGGCACTAAAGAGGGTGTTACTCTGCTCAGTGATTGGCCTCAGAGCTAAGAGGAAGGAGTGGCCAATGGAAGGAAATGCTTTCCTATAGGCCAGGATTTTGGTGCCTTTGATAGATCTTTCTCCACACTTCCTGGATCTTCTTACACCATTTGTCAGCATTTCCGCTGGGGTCCATCAAATAGTATGTTCGATTGGGCTACAATGAAGAAGAAAAAAAAAAAAAAAACTTTAACAACTAACCAAAACATGTAAGATAATGAACAGTGGTTGTTATCAACACATTTTCGGAGGGGGAAATAATCGCAATTTACCGTGTGAACAAAGAAGGTCTTGAAGTTCTTGGCCTCGGGACGCAGCTCTAGGGACCAAGGAATCTCCCCCTTTAGGACCTTATTGACAGGGTCCACATAGTACAGATGTGGGCCCTCAGTGAGGAGCAGCTGTCTCCGCCGAGCAAACAGGCCCTGCAGTGGAGAACCACATTATGTTGAGAAATCAGATCACCAACAGAGGGGGCTAGTGCACAAGAGTTCCCTCAAAAAGCATGGAATTTCCCTTCATTTCCTATACACAAGCAGTCAGCAATGCCACGAGAACAGACTTCAGTGCTGATCTGGAATATGTTTCTTTTCGTTGAATGAAATGGGTACATTTTCCCATGCTGACTTGTTGGCAGAAAACCTCCAGCAAGCTGGAAAAATATTCTGATATTCAAACTAGGATCTACGTACCTTCCGTTTATCCACTGGGCCCATTTTCAGGATCAGGTTATTCTCAACAAACTGGTGCCTGTGCAAATGAGAAAAGGTCAGATATGTATACCATAGATATGTTTTCCACATTTGCGTCCATTATCCCTCCCCCCAATTAATAGAGAAATAATTTTCATTATCCATTAAACAATGTAATCCTCTACACACACACACACACCCCAAGAGAACTTTTGACTTAAAGGTTCATCATTCACATCTGCTTTTCTTTAAAGGGAAATCCTCGCCAGAGCTCTATATAAGGCATACACAGACACATCAACAGACTGACAGGGGAGAGGCGCCTACCAGGGGTTTCCAGTGGTCTGTTTGTCCAGCAGCAGCTGTTTCTCCTCCTCAGAGAACTGCAGGTCCAGCTCAAAAGAGTTGTTGTCCAGATCATGGATGTACTGCTCAATGTTACTGCTGGACCTCTGGGGGGGAATGGATTCGGGCGCTGACAGGGAGTGGGACGAGCTCGAAGGGGCCACCTGCATACTGCTGAACTGGCTCAGTAGGTCGTCATACTGAGGAAGAGATCATCAGTAAATAGGGCTGGATGATTAATTGTATAATAAATGGGCCAGCTGAGACCTAGTACAGTAGTTGTATTATCACTGTCATTATATTCAGTTATTTACGGTTCCCTCACAAAAGTTCGCATTCAAATGATGCATCTTCAGGGCTTGACACTAACACTTGCCCTCTTGCCCGGGGCAAGTAAAAAAAATGGTCGGGCAAGTGAAGGTTCCTACCTGGTTGCCCGAACGGGCAAGTGTGCATTTTGAGTGGGGATACACAACCGTCTTAGTTCGCTATAAACACAACATGAGATATCTTGAACGTATGGTGGTCATTTGCCCTCCGCTTCTGCGTCTTGCTATCTATCTCTCTCCCTGCCTCTCTCCCAAGTCACCCCTAGTTTTCTAGTATTTACAAT